>WWET01007468.1:0-15769 GCA_011038615.1 Limnodynastes dumerilii
TGGAAATCGTATCTCTGAATCAGGCCCTATTAGCGCTGCAATTCGGCAGGTTAAATGGTAATGCATGAGTCCAGTATAGGCTATAGAACTGTGGCTGCTGTAAACTTTAAACCACAAACTCTACACACTGATGTCAACAACTGAGTCTGGCTTAAGGACATTTGTATGAACATGTCCTTGCTGTACATGGTTAGTCCACCCCCTCCAGGTGGTGGCAGTAGCAAGCTACCTTTGGGTCTGATTTGCCTAATTGCTTAAGCATTCGGTCTGGGCCTAAGCAGTGCCAAGGTATGGAAAGATATCTTGTAGTATAAAAGAAAGGTATAATAAACAAAAATATAAAAGTTTGCTTTTATGTGGTGGCCATCACAAATTAGGGTCCTAAGCAATATCTTGCACATATCATAATTACAAACATTAAATAATGGAAATGGAAAGTATAATATAACTCTATGAATGGACAGTAATTTACTTACTCTCTTGAATGCTTCTTCCTTGACTTGAATTTATAAGGTAGTATAATAAAACCAATACAAGACTTTAATGGAAGCACCAACAAAAATCCAATGCTCGGTAGGAGTTATATCTACAAAAATGTCTCTTAGATTTACCTTTAGTAGAAGCAATAAGTCTGGGGTAATTAATATAAGTGTCTGTCATCACCTTGTATGTTTTTCTTGTGTGAGGATGCTGCAGTATTTTTGTTGATGGTTCATAGCTGTTTATGTTTATGTTGTCCATAAATAGTATTTCTGTGGATCATTACACTCTGACTGAACTCTGGGAACCAGAATTTTGGAAATGGGGTGATGCCCACAGAGATGTAGAGGGTCATGGAATAGAAAATTCACTCTTTCTTTTGGTGTTCCACTTATGTAATCAACACCTTAATGTAACCATTAGAGCAGGAACCTTGTTCCACAACACTTCTTTGTTAATCTATTGTGGAGCATATTCAATGGATTAAAAATTTGATGAGGAAGAAGACACAATGATATAGGTTACAGGGTGAGATATGATTCTTGTCCTCCCCAAATTGTTGAACCAAGACATTCAATAAAGAATGAACCAAGCAATTTAGTGAAGAATGAAGCAAGACATTCAATAAAGAATGAACCAATTAATTCAATAACAAATGAACCAATACATTCAATAAAGAATGAACCAAGACATTCAACGAGGAATGATCCAAGACATTCAATGAAGAATGAACCAAGACATTCAACGAATAAGAAACCAAGACATTAAATAAAGAATGAACCAAGACATTCAATGAAGAATGAAACAAGACATTCAACGAATAAGAAACTAAGACATTCAATGAAGAATGAACCAAGACATTCAATGAAGAATGATCCAAGACAGTCAATGAAGAATGAACCAAGACATTCAATGAAGAATGAACCAATACATTCAACGAAGAATGAACCAAAACATTCAACAATGAATGAACCAAGACATTTAATGAAGAATGAAACAAGACAATCAATGAAGAATGAACCAAGACATTCAACAATGAAAGAACCAAGACATTTAACGAAGAGTGAACCAAGACTTTCAACAAAGCAGTAGCAAAGACTTTAACAAACAATGAGTGTTGATGTTCATGGAAGAATGAGCCAAAAAGTTTAATGAAGAATGAAAGAAGACGTTTAACAAAGACTGAGCTAAGACATTCAATAAGACTGAATGAAAGCAGATGCCTAATGGAGAATGAGACCAGGCGTTCTATGAAGATAGAGCCAAGACATTTCATGAAGAGTGACCCAAGAAAATCAATGAAGAAGGAGCGAAGACTTTAACGAACGAGTGTCGATGTTTATTAAAGAATAAGCAAAGACGTTGACATAGACTAAGCTAAGACGTTCAACGAAACTGAATGAAACCAGATGCATGATGGACAATGATGCATGATGGACCAGACGATCCATAAAGATAGAGCCAAGACATTCAAGGAAGAATAAGGCTAGAACTTCAATGAAGCGTGAGACCAGACGTTCAACAAAGAGTGAGGCCAGGCATTCAAGGAGGATGAATCAAGATGTTCAACGAAGAACAAGCCAAGAACTTCATTGAAGGATGATACCAGACATTTAATGAAGACTGAGGCAATACAGACAATGAAGAATAGGGCTAGACATTAAATAAAGAAATAGCCAAGACATTTAACTTTGAGTAATGGGATTAGACATAATCTATGATTGATGATTAAGAGGATGTAATTATAACCTTTTGAATCTGACATATACCTATGTAATAATACTTTGCATTCGTACATGCTCACTATACCTCTGAGAAGTGCACATTTATCTCAGCAATTACTATAAATGCTGATAATCCACAGGACATGGCATTATTATTTCCCTCCATGATACATTCCCTGGCATTTGCAGCCTGCCTTGAATGAACTAGAGAAACATTGCCTTTCTGTTATTTCCTACAAGCTCTTCTCTGACCTGAAGACTGACGCATTAAGCTAAATTGCTGGAAGAGTTCATGCAGATTATCGTAACCCAACAGATCTCACGCATCACCTGCAAATGGCAGAACATGTCAGAAGCAGCAGGTACGGTTTAAAAGCTTTGCCATGTCAGATGGAAGTGAAATGCACCGTGCAACCGTCTTCCTGGAGGCAGAGAGATTGAACAAGACAAATGAACGGTTGGAGGAATTTCCTGTGTTTTTCCAATAACACAGAAGATCTACATTGCCTTCGCTTCTAAAGCAACTGTCTGTTTTCTTAGCAGGAAACAATTCACAGTTCGGAAAAGTTCACACACTTCTCAAATGCAAAGGGTGAAGGATATGATGATATTTGGGGATATGAGAACGCGTTATGGTGACCGTGGCCTTCAGAAAATGCTTTTATGAATCCCATTCAGACTTGGTGGCAATAACAAACCTCTCAGATTAATATATATATTGATTTTCTCTCTCTGATACGCCAGATTCCTCCACTCGTATCTAGCAAAAGCTGTTACTAACTATGGGCCTGATCCAGAACTACGCTTCTCCGCGATTTTACGCGTGGCGGAGACGGAGACGTCCGTGCAAGGGGTGTGCCGAGGGGAGTGTAGCGAACTTACGTGCACGAAAATACGCTCCGCGAATAAACGTACGGCACACGTAGTTCTGGATCTACCCCTATAACTATAGGACTATCCAATGGCTATGACAGTTTCCTCCAGTAAAGTCAATTCAACAAAAACCATAGGATACCTCTTTCCAATATGACCATCTCAACATGAAGATAACAGAAGATAAACTTGACTAGAACAATTTGAGTGTGGAATATGTGATCCGAAACGCTTCCGAACGTTTTACGTGAGTCTGGATATGATCTACAGAGATCATCCTAATGACCACCACCCAATACAGAGAGCATCCTAGTGACCAGAACGCAATACAGAGAGCAACCTAGTGACTACCACCCAATACACAGAGCATCCTAGTGACCGCCACCCATACAGAGAGCATCCTAGTGACCAGAACGCAATACAGAAAGCAACCTAGTGACTACCACCCAATACAGAAAGCATCCTAGTGACCGCCACCCAATACAAAGAGCATCCTAATGACCACCACCCGATACAGAGAGCATCCTAGTGACCACCACCCAATATAGGGAGAATCCTAGTGACCATCATCCAATACAGAGAGCATCCTAGTAACCACCACCCAATACAGAGAGCATCCTAGTGACAAGAACGCAATACAGAGAGCATCCTAGTGACCATCACCCAATACAGAAAGAATCCTAGTGACCACCACCCAATACAGAAAGAATCCTAGTGACCACCACCTAAAAAAGAGAGCATCCTAGTGACAGCCACCCAATACAGAGAGCATCTTAATGTCCATCACCCAATACAGAAAGCATCCTAGTGACCACCACCCCATACAGAGAGCATCCTAATACCACCACCCAATGCAGAGAGGGGTGTGGGTCTCTGGTAAGAACGGCGCTATTTCGATAGGGCCGTTTTCTCCCAGCCAGTTTCGAACTGGCTGGGATTTCAATGAGACATAGCAATCGATCCCTGGAGCACCGAGCAACATTGCTCCGAACGGCAAGTGTTAAAAACTACCCAAATCCTTCCCTTAATTCTAACCCTAACCCTTCCCTTCCATTACCCTAACCCTGTCTTCCCCGCAGCCTGACCCTAACCCACCATCCCCCGCAGCCTGACCCTAACCCACCATCTCCCGCAGCCTGACCCTAACCCACCATCTCCCACATCCTGACCCTAACCCAGGAGAGGTTACTCACCTTTCCCGTGGTCCGGGTCCTGCGGCAGCGTTTTCAAAAAGGAATGGGTGAGTATGGCGATCATTCATTAAAAAAAAAAAAATGGAAAATGGAGGAGTATTCAAAATAAAGACATCCGAAAAGGAGCTTTCGGAAATCCTTCCTTCTGTGTGGGGACTGCAACCGTGCAGAGAGCATCCCAGTGACCGCCATCCAATACAGAGAACATCCTAGTGACCATCACCCAATACAGAGAGCATCCCAGTGACCACCATCCAATACAGAGAGCATCCCAGTGACCACCATCCAATACAGAGAGCATCCTTGTGCTCTCCAAACATCAAAAGGACAAGTGGGTGGCTGGAAAGTCCATCTGTCTATGGGGAATGTTCCAGTAATACATATGAACCATCCCTCCGGGGTCAGCACTCTAAGAAGAAGCTGAGTTATTAGAGAAATGCAGAGAGAGATATGGAAAACACAACTGTTTTGTAATTACACCTTTTAAACATCTACTACAAAGTTGGAAGAAATAGCTAAATAGTTGTTTGCGTTGTATAGTGACGAGGGACTCTCCGGCGTTCGTGATTCGTGATTCTGCCCTGATCGCAGACACACAGTTACTGCCTTGTCCAATGGTCTTGAAGGAATAAGTAAGAAACTACCCGTCTCACAGCTGTCACTCCGAAACCCCAGCAACTTGTTACAAGACACAATCTATAAGGAGGTCGTCCTGTGCAACTTTACAATTCAAACCTCTTCAGGAACTTTCTTTACCTTCTGATAAGGTGGGATGCTCGTCTGGCCAGTAATGACTCGCAGGAGTCTCGTGTAGCATTGTATTATATGTTTGCAGCTATAAATGCAACAACCAGTTCCCCTTACGCTTTTTGTTTTATCAAGTATGAAGGATGGAGATGGAATCCACTCAGGAGATAGATAGATAGATAGATAGATAGATAGATAGATAGATAGATAGATAGATAGATAGATAGATAGATAGATAGATAGATCTTTAATATTCCTCTTGTTTTGCGGCTACATTTGTCTCTGAGTTACTGTTTTTTTCCTGCTATCTGGAAACTTTCTCTGTTCCAGGTCAGATAGAAATAATGTGCAGCATGGAAACATCTTCCTTGAAGCAGAGAGATTGAACTAGACAAATGCACCGAGAGAACAGAAAATCTAGGATTCTGTAAAAATATATTTCACCCACCAATTAACACGGGCCGGATCTTCCGCAGAGATCATTTTTCCTTGACGGACTAGACGTGAAAGGTTCATAAAATGTTCATGTTGGGTCTATTTGTGGTGTCTATATCTCATGCAAAGACCTTAGAAATGTCTTTCAGTAGAAGTAGATCTTCGCCTACAAAACACCGGCACAGCAATCCCTGAGACATAATCCACAGAGTTTACGCTTTAAAGTCTATTTCTAGAGTTAGAAACAAGAGAGGAGAATGACATTTGTCAGATGGGGCCTAAGGTACAAGTTGTGGTGATTCATAACCTGAAGGGAATTCATTTCTCAGCAAAGCATATTTTTAGTTTGGTTTTTAGGAGTGTCGAGAGTTTCCTTGACGGTTATCAAGGGATTGAGATATACGGAAATCAACATGGAAGATGGGTGATAAAGCAGACTCTGGAGAGCAATAAAATTCATAGATAGATAGATAGATAGATAGATAGATAGATAGATAGATAGATAGATAGATAGATATAGAAACACTAGAGCCAACATGCCCCACCATCCAGGGCCCGCTACGCCATTTCAATGCCCCCAATATAAAATAGTGAAATCATTAGGGCCGGCCTTTTAATATTGAATACGTCTATAATAAAAAATACACTTACCTGCTCTGCTGGGGTCCAGTCTTGTAAGCTTTTAATCCTAGGGGATGTCTTTGCAAAATAAAAAACCCTTTGAAGACGTTGCTACACATGTCCTGCAAGCAGCACATCCTGTCGCTAATGACAGTTCAACTGTCACTGGGGTATATTTATTCCCTTTCCCAGCATGGGAAATATTGTGGCAAGAGTATAGTGTATTTCTCTATTGTGCCAAGTGTATACTCTATTTATTTATTGTGACAAGTGTATACTCTATTTATTTATTGTGACAAGTGTATACTCTATTTATTTATTGTGACAAGTGTATACTCTATTTATTTATTGTGACAAGTGTATACTCTATTTATTTATTGTGACAAGTGTATACTCTATTTATTTATTGTGACAAGTGTATACTCTATTTATTTATTGTGACAAGTGTATACTCTATTTATTTATTGTGACAAGTGTATACTCTATTTATTTATTGTGACAAGTGTATACTCTATTTATTTATTGTGACAAGTGTATACTCTATTTATTTATTGTGACAAGTGTATACTCTATTTATTTATTGTGACAAGTGTATACTCTATTTATTTATTGTGACAAGTGTATACTCTATTTATTTATTGTGACAAGTGTATACTCTATTTATTTATTGTGACAAGTGTATACTCTATTTATTTATTGTGACAAGTGTATACTCTATTTATTTATTGTGACAAGTGTATACTCTATTTATTTATTGTGACAAGTGTATACTCTATTTATTTATTGTGACAAGTGTATACTCTATTTATTTATTGTGACAAGTGTATACTCTATTTATTTATTGTGACAAGTGTATACTCTATTTATTTATTGTGACAAGTGTATACTCTATTTATTTATTGTGACAAGTGTATACTCTATTTATTTATTGTGACAAGTGTATACTCTATTTATTTATTGTGACAAGTGTATACTCTATTTATTTATTGTGACAAGTGTATACTCTATTTATTTATTGTGACAAGTGTATACTCTATTTATTTATTGTGACAAGTGTATACTCTATTTATTTATTGTGACAAGTGTATACTCTATTTATTTATTGTGACAAGTGTATACTCTATTTATTTATTGTGACAAGTGTATACTCTATTTATTTATTGTGACAAGTGTATACTCTATTTATTTATTGTGACAAGTGTATACTCTATTTATTTATTGTGACAAGTGTATACTCTATTTATTTATTGTGACAAGTGTATACTCTATTTATTTATTGTGACAAGTGTATACTCTATTTATTTATTGTGACAAGTGTATACTCTATTTATTTATTGTGACAAGTGTATACTCTATTTATTTATTGTGACAAGTGTATACTCTATTTATTTATTGTGACAAGTGTATACTCTATTTATTTATTGTGACAAGTGTATACTCTATTTATTTATTGTGACAAGTGTATACTCTATTTATTTATTGTGACAAGTGTATACTCTATTTATTTATTGTGACAAGTGTATACTCTATTTATTTATTGTGACAAGTGTATACTCTATTTATTTATTGTGACAAGTGTATACTCTATTTATTTATTGTGACAAGTGTATACTCTATTTATTTATTGTGACAAGTGTATACTCTATTTATTTATTGTGACAAGTGTATACTCTATTTATTTATTGTGACAAGTGTATACTCTATTTATTTATTGTGACAAGTGTATACTCTATTTATTTATTGTGACAAGTGTATACTCTATTTATTTATTGTGACAAGTGTATACTCTATTTATTTATTGTGACAAGTGTATACTCTATTTATTTATTGTGACAAGTGTATACTCTATTTATTTATTGTGACAAGTGTATACTCTATTTATTTATTGTGACAAGTGTATACTCTATTTATTTATTGTGACAAGTGTATACTCTATTTATTTATTGTGACAAGTGTATACTCTATTTATTTATTGTGACAAGTGTATACTCTATTTATTTATTGTGACAAGTGTATACTCTATTTATTTATTGTGACAAGTGTATACTCTATTTATTTATTGTGACAAGTGTATACTCTATTTATTTATTGTGACAAGTGTATACTCTATTTATTTATTGTGACAAGTGTATACTCTATTTATTTATTGTGACAAGTGTATACTCTATTTATTTATTGTGACAAGTGTATACTCTATTTATTTATTGTGACAAGTGTATACTCTATTTATTTATTGTGACAAGTGTATACTCTATTTATTTATTGTGACAAGTGTATACTCTATTTATTTATTGTGACAAGTGTATACTCTATTTATTTATTGTGACAAGTGTATACTCTATTTATTTATTGTGACAAGTGTATACTCTATTTATTTATTGTGACAAGTGTATACTCTATTTATTTATTGTGACAAGTGTATACTCTATTTATTTATTGTGACAAGTGTATACTCTATTTATTTATTGTGACAAGTGTATACTCTATTTATTTATTGTGACAAGTGTATACTCTATTTATTTATTGTGACAAGTGTATACTCTATTTATTTATTGTGACAAGTGTATACTCTATTTATTTATTGTGACAAGTGTATACTCTATTTATTTATTGTGACAAGTGTATACTCTATTTATTTATTGTGACAAGTGTATACTCTATTTATTTATTGTGACAAGTGTATACTCTATTTATTTATTGTGACAAGTGTATACTCTATTTATTTATTGTGACAAGTGTATACTCTATTTATTTATTGTGACAAGTGTATACTCTATTTATTTATTGTGACAAGTGTATACTCTATTTATTTATTGTGACAAGTGTATACTCTATTTATTTATTGTGACAAGTGTATACTCTATTTATTTATTGTGACAAGTGTATACTCTATTTATTTATTGTGACAAGTGTATACTCTATTTATTTATTGTGACAAGTGTATACTCTATTTATTTATTGTGACAAGTGTATACTCTATTTATTTATTGTGACAAGTGTATACTCTATTTATTTATTGTGACAAGTGTATACTCTATTTATTTATTGTGACAAGTGTATACTCTATTTATTTATTGTGACAAGTGTATACTCTATTTATTTATTGTGACAAGTGTATACTCTATTTATTTATTGTGACAAGTGTATACTCTATTTATTTATTGTGACAAGTGTATACTCTATTTATTTATTGTGACAAGTGTATACTCTATTTATTTATTGTGACAAGTGTATACTCTATTTATTTATTGTGACAAGTGTATACTCTATTTATTTATTGTGACAAGTGTATACTCTATTTATTTATTGTGACAAGTGTATACTCTATTTATTTATTGTGACAAGTGTATACTCTATTTATTTATTGTGACAAGTGTATACTCTATTTATTTATTGTGACAAGTGTATACTCTATTTATTTATTGTGACAAGTGTATACTCTATTTATTTATTGTGACAAGTGTATACTCTATTTATTTATTGTGACAAGTGTATACTCTATTTATTTATTGTGACAAGTGTATACTCTATTTATTTATTGTGACAAGTGTATACTCTATTTATTTATTGTGACAAGTGTATACTCTATTTATTTATTGTGACAAGTGTATACTCTATTTATTTATTGTGACAAGTGTATACTCTATTTATTTATTGTGACAAGTGTATACTCTATTTATTTATTGTGACAAGTGTATACTCTATTTATTTATTGTGACAAGTGTATACTCTATTTATTTATTGTGACAAGTGTATACTCTATTTATTTATTGTGACAAGTGTATACTCTATTTATTTATTGTGACAAGTGTATACTCTATTTATTTATTGTGACAAGTGTATACTCTATTTATTTATTGTGACAAGTGTATACTCTATTTATTTATTGTGACAAGTGTATACTCTATTTATTTATTGTGACAAGTGTATACTCTATTTATTTATTGTGACAAGTGTATACTCTATTTATTTATTGTGACAAGTGTATACTCTATTTATTTATTGTGACAAGTGTATACTCTATTTATTTATTGTGACAAGTGTATACTCTATTTATTTATTGTGACAAGTGTATACTCTATTTATTTATTGTGACAAGTGTATACTCTATTTATTTATTGTGACAAGTGTATACTCTATTTATTTATTGTGACAAGTGTATACTCTATTTATTTATTGTGACAAGTGTATACTCTATTTATTTATTGTGACAAGTGTATACTCTATTTATTTATTGTGACAAGTGTATACTCTATTTATTTATTGTGACAAGTGTATACTCTATTTATTTATTGTGACAAGTGTATACTCTATTTATTTATTGTGACAAGTGTATACTCTATTTATTTATTGTGACAAGTGTATACTCTATTTATTTATTGTGACAAGTGTATACTCTATTTATTTATTGTGACAAGTGTATACTCTATTTATTTATTGTGACAAGTGTATACTCTATTTATTTATTGTGACAAGTGTATACTCTATTTATTTATTGTGACAAGTGTATACTCTATTTATTTATTGTGACAAGTGTATACTCTATTTATTTATTGTGACAAGTGTATACTCTATTTATTTATTGTGACAAGTGTATACTCTATTTATTTATTGTGACAAGTGTATACTCTATTTATTTATTGTGACAAGTGTATACTCTATTTATTTATTGTGACAAGTGTATACTCTATTTATTTATTGTGACAAGTGTATACTCTATTTATTTATTGTGACAAGTGTATACTCTATTTATTTATTGTGACAAGTGTATACTCTATTTATTTATTGTGACAAGTGTATACTCTATTTATTTATTGTGACAAGTGTATACTCTATTTATTTATTGTGACAAGTGTATACTCTATTTATTTATTGTGACAAGTGTATACTCTATTTATTTATTGTGACAAGTGTATACTCTATTTATTTATTGTGACAAGTGTATACTCTATTTATTTATTGTGACAAGTGTATACTCTATTTATTTATTGTGACAAGTGTATACTCTATTTATTTATTGTGACAAGTGTATACTCTATTTATTTATTGTGACAAGTGTATACTCTATTTATTTATTGTGACAAGTGTATACTCTATTTATTTATTGTGACAAGTGTATACTCTATTTATTTATTGTGACAAGTGTATACTCTATTTATTTATTGTGACAAGTGTATACTCTATTTATTTATTGTGACAAGTGTATACTCTATTTATTTATTGTGACAAGTGTATACTCTATTTATTTATTGTGACAAGTGTATACTCTATTTATTTATTGTGACAAGTGTATACTCTATTTATTTATTGTGACAAGTGTATACTCTATTTATTTATTGTGACAAGTGTATACTCTATTTATTTATTGTGACAAGTGTATACTCTATTTATTTATTGTGACAAGTGTATACTCTATTTATTTATTGTGACAAGTGTATACTCTATTTATTTATTGTGACAAGTGTATACTCTATTTATTTATTGTGACAAGTGTATACTCTATTTATTTATTGTGACAAGTGTATACTCTATTTATTTATTGTGACAAGTGTATACTCTATTTATTTATTGTGACAAGTGTATACTCTATTTATTTATTGTGACAAGTGTATACTCTATTTATTTATTGTGACAAGTGTATACTCTATTTATTTATTGTGACAAGTGTATACTCTATTTATTTATTGTGACAAGTGTATACTCTATTTATTTATTGTGACAAGTGTATACTCTATTTATTTATTGTGACAAGTGTATACTCTATTTATTTATTGTGACAAGTGTATACTCTATTTATTTATTGTGACAAGTGTATACTCTATTTATTTATTGTGACAAGTGTATACTCTATTTATTTATTGTGACAAGTGTATACTCTATTTATTTATTGTGACAAGTGTATACTCTATTTATTTATTGTGACAAGTGTATACTCTATTTATTTATTGTGACAAGTGTATACTCTATTTATTTATTGTGACAAGTGTATACTCTATTTATTTATTGTGACAAGTGTATACTCTATTTATTTATTGTGACAAGTGTATACTCTATTTATTTATTGTGACAAGTGTATACTCTATTTATTTATTGTGACAAGTGTATACTCTATTTATTTATTGTGACAAGTGTATACTCTATTTATTTATTGTGACAAGTGTATACTCTATTTATTTATTGTGACAAGTGTATACTCTATTTATTTATTGTGACAAGTGTATACTCTATTTATTTATTGTGACAAGTGTATACTCTATTTATTTATTGTGACAAGTGTATACTCTATTTATTTATTGTGACAAGTGTATACTCTATTTATTTATTGTGACAAGTGTATACTCTATTTATTTATTGTGACAAGTGTATACTCTATTTATTTATTGTGACAAGTGTATACTCTATTTATTTATTGTGACAAGTGTATACTCTATTTATTTATTGTGACAAGTGTATACTCTATTTATTTATTGTGACAAGTGTATACTCTATTTATTTATTGTGACAAGTGTATACTCTATTTATTTATTGTGACAAGTGTATACTCTATTTATTTATTGTGACAAGTGTATACTCTATTTATTTATTGTGACAAGTGTATACTCTATTTATTTATTGTGACAAGTGTATACTCTATTTATTTATTGTGACAAGTGTATACTCTATTTATTTATTGTGACAAGTGTATACTCTATTTATTTATTGTGACAAGTGTATACTCTATTTATTTATTGTGACAAGTGTATACTCTATTTATTTATTGTGACAAGTGTATACTCTATTTATTTATTGTGACAAGTGTATACTCTATTTATTTATTGTGACAAGTGTATACTCTATTTATTTATTGTGACAAGTGTATACTCTATTTATTTATTGTGACAAGTGTATACTCTATTTATTTATTGTGACAAGTGTATACTCTATTTATTTATTGTGACAAGTGTATACTCTATTTATTTATTGTGACAAGTGTATACTCTATTTATTTATTGTGACAAGTGTATACTCTATTTATTTATTGTGACTCCTGTACCTGGTTATATCCCTTCTATCATATCCCCCTCTCCCTCCTGTACCTGGTTATATCCCTTCTATCATATCCCCCTCTCCCTCCTGTACCTGGTTATATCTCCTCTGTCTCATTTCCCTAATTAAGAACAAAAATTAGAATGAAAAGTGGGCAAAATTAGTATGAAGATTCACCAAAATTAGAATGAAGAGTGGGCAAAACTATAATGAAGAGAGACGAAAATTATAATGAATTGTGACCAAAATTAGAATGAAGAATTTCCAAAATTAGAATGAAGAAAGTCATTGATGCCACAAGTTTAATGTTTCATGCTATAACAATACTTTTTGGAGAAAAAGGACATTTCTAAAATAGAGTTTTAGGAACTTTTGAAGCAACCTTGAAAAGCAAATTAATGATACATAACATTCTCTTTAACCTCTACCAACCTGGAGAACCCATTCTGAACAATAGGAGAAAGCTTTTTTGTACTTGAATCTGAAAGACCTATAGTTCAGGAGTTGTGTCTCAGAGCCACTTATCAAAGAACTGATTTTATTTAAAAAAAAAGTCACTATTTCTGAGCCGCTAAAAACGTCTTCTGGCTGTGAGGCTGCGGGAAACCGATCACAAAGGCAGCACGGATCAGTATTAAATCCCAGCGAAATAGAAGATGTTGAGTGTCCTTTTAAGGTTTCTCTCCTCTCATGCAACATATGACATTTGGAGGAAACATGAAAAGACCTTCGCAGACAAAAGAATAGTGTGACAGGTTGGAGACACCGGCCCGTGATGGAAGATTTATTTTTTATGCTGTCTATTCTCTAAACCCTTTATCGTTGAAAAGGCTTGAAGTATGGTGTAGGGGTCTATATGTGGAGGTGAACATGTAGGTCAATGACCAAGGTTCTTGTAGGCCAGATCACCAGGGAAATCAGATGAGATAATGATGGCAGGCTGTCAGAGAAATATAACCCACATTACAATAGATTCATTGTCGCTTTGACAACCCTCGTATAGAGAGAGAGAGTCATCTCTTTAGCTTGATATAATAACATGTTCCAGAGTTTAGGCTCAAGATAGTCAACAAGGTAAAAAGTTCAATCAGAAGGCCAAATTACATTCCAAACTCCTTGCCATCCATTAATAGAAAATAAAGTTCTAACATCAATTCTTACAATGGAAGCAGCACATACAGTGTTGAATTCAGCAGATTTTATTGTTCAATGTATGCTTGGTCCTCGAATCGGCAACTCATGGGTCATGTTCGGAAAACTTGAGCTGATGTTTGCAATTTGGTGGCTTGAATTCGTCATAGTTGATACAAAGTTTTACGGTAGGGAATCTGAACTCTTCCGCAGACTGACACAATGAGCATTGTTCAGTGTCCTCATTGGGTCGAATACAAAGTTTCAATTTTGCTGTTTGTTTCCCAAGAAAACACAGGTAATGGGTCACTCTGTCCATGCACCAATGAGCTTGCAACGTTATCCCTACCCCTTGCAAATCATGCACATGGAAAATGATGATTGGACGACTTGGT
Source organism: Limnodynastes dumerilii (assembly GCA_011038615.1). Classification (NCBI taxonomy): domain Eukaryota; kingdom Metazoa; phylum Chordata; class Amphibia; order Anura; family Limnodynastidae; genus Limnodynastes; species Limnodynastes dumerilii. Next base: position 14,626 of record WWET01007468.1, read on the forward strand.
GTGTATGGAGAGGGAGTGCCTAATCTTTGAACTGGGTCCTTTCTGATTGGACACCGTATGCACGGAACGCAAAATAGGGCGCAATCCGATCCAAATGCAGGAAAAATGGAGAAAATGGTCAGGGAACTTACGCAAGTCTCTTGTGTAAGTCCCCTGGTAAGTACCATAGGCTCATGCACGCGGTAGATGTTATGGATCGTATCTTCTGCAATATGGAACGTAGTTCTGTATGGTAGAAGTTCCATGGAATGGGCTGAAGCTTCACATTTTTCATGTCAGAAAGAGGGGTTAGGCATGGTAATGAAGGGTCCCGGGGGGGAGAGGGAGAGCAGAAGAACCATTATCTCCGCAATGGAGTGCAGTCGACCAATACCCCAGTAAGGGCTTAGGTAAACCCTTATTTTCAATGCAGTATTTCACACGGAAGTAAGATATAATGTAGGTTCCCGCTGGTGGATACACTATCCGCACTTAGGTGAGCAGGAGGAGTGCCCAGGAGGGAGTGCTCAGGGAGGAGTGCTCAGAGGGAGTGCCCAGGAGGTAGTGCCCAGGAGTGAGTGCCCAGGGGAAGTGCCTGGGGGGGGTGCCCAGAGGGAATGCCCAGGAGGGAGTGCCTAGGAGGTTGTGCCCAGGAGGGATGTGCCCAGGAGGGAGTGCCAAGGGGGAGAACCCAGGGGGGAGTGCCTTGTTCTCCATGCATACTTGTGAATCAAAAATTCCATAAGATAACCAGTCTTGGGGTCAGGCTGAGGGGAAGGAAGCATTGGGGTAATGTATGGGGAGGGTTATGGTTTGGGTAATGTATGGGGAGGGTTAGGGTTTGGGTAATGCATGGGGAGAGTTAGGGTTGGGGTAATGTATGGGGAGAGTTAGGGTTTGGGTAATGTATGGGGAGAGTTAGGGTTTGGGTAATGTATGGGGAGAGTTAGGGTTTGGGTAATGTATGGGGAGAGTTAGGGTTTGGGTAATGTATGGGGAGAGTTAGGGTTTGGGTAATGTATGGGGAGAGTTAGGGTTTGGGTAATGTATGGGGAGAGTTAGGGTTTGGGTAATGTATGGGGAGAGTTAGGGTTTGGGTAATGTATGGGGAGAGTTAGGGTTTGGGTAATGTATGGGGAGGGATAGGGGTGGGGGAATGGATGGG
>WWET01007469.1:0-16330 GCA_011038615.1 Limnodynastes dumerilii
GGGTTTTACAGTTATTCTCATTTACTATATCTCCGCAATACTTGGGATGTACATTACCTACAGCTATTTTAGTTGAATTAATCCACCATCCTAATGTTTGAAAGCCCTTTCGGCTTTTGACCTCCTGTACCCTTCTAGTTAGTATGGGTTCGCTATCCGCTCTTTCAGAGTATACCATGGTGTGATTATGCCATACGGCTTCCCAATAGCCTAATCTCATATGGCTTGTAAAATTAATACACATTAAAGATTTATCTGTGGAATATTTTATGAGTCTAAGACTAGGAGATTCGGAAGCATTACATTTTCCAAATAGTGGCCTCCTACCCCATAAATGTAGTAACTCAGAGTTGTTTAAAGGGACCGGAATTAGACCTAAGTTGTCTTGTCTCTGAGGTACATGTGAACATACCCAACATTCACTCTGATTTAAAACCTTCCCCTCTAACGCATGATAGTGATCTAAAGGGCGCCCGTCATACAAAGGGTTATATTTAGTTTGACACAATTGTACACAATTCTCTTCCATCACTGGGGCGTAAGTCTTACAAATACAATATTCCTCAGATGACAATCCTGCACAGTGATCCTTCTCCTCAGAGTTGGAGCGTTTCTCATACTCTTAACTTATAATGTTAGGCATAGCCCATGAGTCCATACTACCATCCGATTGATACCCATCCTGTGCTTTAATACCAGACCCAATCTCCGCCACCCTTTTACCATCTCCGGATTAGTGATTCCTCCGCTGAGATTGGCCAGTCTTGACTTCGTCTTCCCGGAACAGGCACTCGAGATCAGGGGCAATCGTCACGGCTACCTCCTCGTCTCGAACCTCCTCAGGATTGACAGCTCTCTTACAGTGTGATAAGTGGACCCAAGTGCTTCTTTCAGCAACCCTTATGGAGGTGGTGCTAGTGAGTAGCACATGATACGGTCCTTCCCACCTATCAATCAGACAACCAGAACGTAAGAAATTCCTAATCATCACAAACTCACCAGGTTCAATATCATGACAATTACTCTGTGGCATGTCCGGCGCTATCATCTTAATACATTTCTGCTGTTTCTTAAGCTGCTTGCTCATCTGTATGAGATAGCGGACAGTCACATCGTTATTACATTTCAATTCTTCCTGTGGGTCTACCATCAAATGGGGCTGACGTCCAAACAATATTTCATAAGGGGACAAATTTAGAGGAGATCTAGGAGTAGTCCTGATGCTATGCAGGACAAGGGGTAGTGCCTCAGGCCATGCTAAACCCGTTTCAGTAGTGACTTTACTAAGTTTGTTTTTAATGGTGCCATTAAACCTTTCTACCTTCCCACTGGCTTGTGGGTGATATGGGGTATGTAACTTACTAGTGATTCCCATAAGCTTACACATGGTCTTAAATACCTCTCCAGTAAAGTGGGTACCTTGGTCACTTTCAATCATTCTTGGTATACCAAACCTGCAAACGAATTCTTGTACCAGCTTCTTTGCAGTGAATGCCGCAGTGTTGGATGCAGCCGGGTAAGCTTCTACCCAGTGAGAGAACATATCAACACATACCAAGACATACTTTAAATTCCTACATGGTGGTAACTGAATAAAATCAATTTGTATTACCTGGAAAGGACCCTCTGTTGGCTGTATGTGTGATGGTTCTACAGGAATGGACTTACCAACATTCTTCCTCAGGCATATAAGACACGACTTAACTTTCTTATCTGCCATTCCGGAAAATCCTGGTGCACACCAGTACGATCTTACCAGTCTGCTCATTCCTCCCCTCCCTAAATGGGTCAGTCCATGGGCTGCTTCAGTTAGGGCAGGGAGATATGCTCTAGGAGCCACTGGCTTCCCTTGTCCATCCTTCCAAAGCCCTGTGGGCTCTTGTTCACATCCTTTCGCCTTCCAGATGGCCTTTTCCTGTGGGGAACACAATTGCTGCATTTCTATTAATTTCTGTATAGAGAGAGATTCGAATACCATTAAACTGTCAAATTTTACTCTTTTCAATGTTATTGTAGCGGCTGCTTCCTTTGCGGCCTTGTCAGCTCTTTGATTCCCTAATGATACTGTGTCCGTCTCGTATATGTGTAACTTACATTTTATAACTGCAACCTGTGTTGGCAGTTGTATAGCTTCTAACAGTCCTTTTATATGTTTTGAGTGTGCTACAGGTGTCCCAGCTGCTGTCAGAAAATTTCTGAGTCTCCACAGGGCTCCAAAATCATGTACTACACCGAAAGCATACCTTGAATCCGTATAAATATTAGCAATTTTTCCTTCCGCTATTTCACACGCCCTCCTCAAAGCCACAAGTTCTGCTACCTGTGCTGAGTGTGGTGGTCCTAAAGGTTCAGCTTCTACTATACCTTCATCGTCTACTACGGCATAACCAGTACAGAATTCACAATGTGTCAGTCTGTCTATGACAACTCCCGTCAGTGTAAAAGATCACATCTGCACCATCTATGGGGGAATCCCGTATATCAGGTCTTACTGTAAAAGTCTGATTTAGATTGTCCATACAGTCATGAGCATCTGCCTGTTCACTAAATCCAGCTGTTCCCAAAACCTCATCCACCCTTTGTGCATCATTTGGCACATACGGCAAATATGAAGCTGGGTTTAGCGTATTACACCTTTTAATAGTGATATTAGCAGGTGCCATAAGCGCCAATTCCCATCTTGTAAACCGTGCAGAGGAGACATGTCTGGTCTGAGCAGAATTCAGTAAAGCAGATACAGCATGTGGTACATGAACAGTTAAATAATGACATAGTACTACATCTTCACTTTTACTTACCAGAAGAGCAGCAGCCGCCACTGCTCTGAGTCAGGTTGGGAGTGACTTAGCTACAGTGTCTAGCTGGGCACTGTAGTACGCCACTGGTCTGTTAGCATTTCCGTGTCAGTACTCCTGCCACACAACCAACAGCTTCTGTGCAGAATAGGTCAAAAGGTTTAGTATAGTCAGGTATTCCAAGGGCTGGAGCTGACATTAAACCTTCCTTTAGATTTCTTAAGGCTTGCTCTGACTCTTCTGTGTGTATTACACGGTCAGGCTTAGAAGCAGAAATTAGCTCCTGTAATGCTAGTGCTAATATGACAAACCCAGGAATCCAATTCCTGCAGTATCCACATGCCCCTATAAATGCACGAACTTGCTGTTGGTTCTGCGGGAGGGTCATTTCCTGTATGGCCTTAATTCTGTCCTCAGTCAGATGTCTTAACCCTTTGGTTAGGCAGTGTTCCAAGTACTTGACTCTGGCTTGACATGGCTGCAACTTTTCCTTTGATACTTTGTGTCCTGTTTTTGCGAGATGAAACAACAATTCTTTAGTATCATGCAATGATGCCTCAAAGGATTCTGGACATAACAACAAATCATCCACATATTGTATCAAAACTGACCCATTGCTGGGTTGAAAAGATTGCAAGCAATCATGCAAAGCCTGAGAAAAGATACTTGGACTATCAATGAAACCTTAGGGTAACCTTGTCCATGTATATTGTAACCCTTTGAAAGAGAAAGCAAACAGGTATTGACAATCAGGGTGTAAGGGAATAGAGAAAAATGCAGAACATAGGTCGATTACGGTGAAATAAGTAGAGGTTGCAGGGATTTGCATTAAAATTACAGCTGGATTGGGTACCACTGGTAACTGACTTTCTACCACCTTATTAACCCCTCTCGGGTCTTGTACGAGCCAATAGCCCCTCCCCCCAGGCTTCTTGACAGGAAAGATCGGAGAATTAGCTATACTGGAGGTACGAATCAGAATCCCTTGCTGTAACAGCTGTTCCATGACAGGAAGGACACCTATTTCCACCTCAGGTTTCAGGGGATACTGAGGTATTTTTGGCGCTTGCCTACCACTTTTTAGCGTTACCATCACTGGTGATACGTTAACCATCAACCCAGTGTCCTGCCCATTCTTGGTCCACAGATGACTAGGAAGTAGTGACAACATTTCCTCTACCTGAGTTGGAAACTGCATCTTACCAGGGGAAAGAACATTAACCTAGGAGGAGCCTCTAACATGTCCTGAACTTCCTGTGCATGTGACTCTGGAATATCCAAAAACACACCATCAGGAGTACAATAGATTACACAACCCATCTTACACAGCAGGTCCTGTCCGAGTAGATTGGTAGGGGCTGATGCTGCAAGAAGAAAAGAATGTTAATTTCTTTAACTTTAGAGCGCCCTCTACTGGTGGGAGTTTAGTAAGAATTCTTCAAGATGAAGGTGAGGAGCTGCCGTCGTCCTCTGCAGGGATTAAGACTTCGAAAGAATAAAGAAGAAGACTTCAGATTAAGGAATATTGAAGGCTCCCAAGATGCGGACAGCTAATGGTGAGTTTATAAAATTTTTTTTTATTATACACATGTCACACTTTTTTTTAGACACTTAGATTAGGTCAGAACCACACGATTTAGCTCTGGCGATTTCGATGTACATCTCTAGCGATTTGCACCAACACGACCTTAGTAAATTCACGATTTAGATGTAAGTAATGGAGAAAATCGCCAGAGCGATGTAAACAACGGCGTTTTTCAAAAATACACATCTCTGGCGAATTGAGTGCTATTCGACTATAGTAAATCTGACACATTCAAAATCGCTGCTAAAAAAGTACTAACTACAGCGATTTCCACCAAATCGAGCTTAGTAAATCTTGCCCCTAGGGTTAATGGGCCTGATCCAGAACTACGCCTCGGAGCGAATTTACGCGTGGCAGAGACGTAAAATCGCTGTTTTGTACGTACTGCACATGCGCAACATTGAAAATACGCACATTAACGTAGCGTAATTGTAAACGTATGGGCCATTCACGTATGTGTCACGTAAATACTTACGTGTGGGTGTTCCAATTTTACGTGTCAACAAAATACGTGTGAAATACGTGAAGTAGGCGGGGGGTTGTATTTAAAGTGTACAGTATGGGCGTGCTTAAATTTGTCTAGGCCATACGTACGTGTGCGTATGACTGCGGTTACGTTGGAAAAAGTTAAGGTAGGAATGGAAAGCGAGGGGAGTGTAACTAATTTACGCGCACGAAAATACGCTCCGCGAATAAATGTACGGCAAACGTAGTTCTGGATCTACCCCAATGTGAGTAATTGACCTAGTGATGTGTGGAGCTGTGTGATCTACAAATATGTTTGTAGATTGCAAATTTTCACTAAATGCGTGGGTAGGTGGCGCTATTGCGGTGCTTATTATTTGCGAATTTTCACCTGAATTTGCGTACATGTTGACGGACTCTGATGCTATGGCATCAGACCCTGAGGCAGATGCGGCCGCTGCTTGGCGTGAAGCAGTAGTGGCATCGACAGCAGGTGTTGCTGAGACCTGTAGTGCCACAGCAGCAGCGCCACTTGTCTCAGCACTGGGCATAACATGTGTTGCTGGGATCTGTAGTGCCGCAGCAGCATCATCACTTATCTCAGCACTGGGGCTATTTCGGTTTGCATGTGTGTGTAATACATGTGTTAATGCAGATATTAAAGTACTATCATCCTCTTTATCACTACCCCCAATATCTATCTTAGTCATTTCATTTTCTTAAACAGGATACAGTCTAGCAACAGTATTATTGGCAATAACATTATGGGAAGAAAGGTTATTAGTACTAGGACAAACAGTATAAGAACATGGATCATCCTTACCTCCTCCCATGTAGGGAGGAGGGGGAGGTGAGAGCATTGGTATCGCATCCCTTTCCACTGTGAAGCGTGGACGAGCATTGGAACTTACTCGCACGTGTGTTCGCGTTACCGATTTCGCGCTCTTTTGCGGTCCTTTGTTCACTCGCTATACAGTGATTAATTATGGAATTTTCACTAAGTAGTGTATCTTTATATTTTCTGTTTCGAGAACATCATGCCCAAACTATATGGAAATGAGCTAATATCACACCCAAATTCAACATTACAGGGAATAGAATTGAGCCCTATATGTGTTTTCTCCACATTGGCGTAGATCCAGAACTACGTCTTTCTTCCATAGACGGACATAATTCAATGAACAATAGCTACTTCGCATGCGTAGTAGCTATTGTACGTAATCTGCGTATCGTTTCGGTCTAAAAGACCGCATATACGCAATCTACGTATCGAAACGATACGCAGATTACATACAATAGCTACTACGCATGCACAGTAGCTATTGTTCATTGAATTTCGTCCGTCTATGGAAGACGGACGTAGTTCTGGATCCGGTCCATTATCACAATTTACTAACTGGAGGGAATAACATACAGTGCAGTCAAAGTGGTGTGACAAGGCAAGACAGAAAGGCAAAGAAACTACTGGTAAGCTGAAAAACCAAGAAAAATTGATTGCGAGTGCATTTTAGTGTGTGCATTATCCTATATCCCTAAAATACTGCATGGAGTTGCATTTTCTTTCTTCTTGGGTTTGCATATGAGGAGTCCACTAGCAAGGATCATATATTTGAGTTATGAAAACCTCTGAAAACATTTATCATGTTGAGGATTTAGTGACTGAGAACAACACATGAAAGTTAGAGAAAAAAGTTATCTGCAGGAAATCTACAAATGGGAGACAGTGGATAAGTACTATATTTCTTTTATCAAGAACTCATTTTGTGAAAAATATTTCGGCTTTAGAAATTGCATATTCTAACCCAGATACTGTATAATTTAGGTTCCTAGATTAATATCATTAGTGCTTCTAGGTTAAATAGTTAACTTATTTATTTATTATTTATTAACAGATTTTTATATAGCACCAACAGATTACGTAGCACTTTACAATTTTAACAATCAGTATAAATAAGATTGGATAATAACAAGCAGACTGGGGCCCAGATTCACACTACCGGACGTATTGCTTATACGTCCGTATTTAACCGATAGTTGCTATTGCGCATGCATCATAAATATTCTACGTAATCTACGTATCGCTTTGTTACATAGATTGCGTATATGCGGTCTTAAAGACTGCATATACACAATCTATATAACGGAACGATATGTAGATTACGTAAAATTGTTACTACACATGCACTGTAGCAACTATCGGTTAAATACGGACGTATAAGCAATACGTCCGGTAGTGTGAATCCGTGCCTGGGTGAGAAATAGGGCCCTGATCACAAGCTTACACTCTATAGGAGAGTGAGTTTGATACATAAGGGCAAGTGCTTTATATCACACAATGGAACCAGCCAGAGTGTATGGTAAAAGTGCTCTCAGTGCTCTGTATGATCCAGCCACACAGCAGTGTTAGTAACAGAGACGAGGGAATTTTAGAATAGAGTGAGTTTGCGGGTTTGTGTTAATGTAACAGAAAGAAAAAAAGTGGTTGTTAATTTGATACATAAAGCCTAGGAAGGTTGAGGAATTTGATAAGTTTGTCTGAAGAGATGAGTTTTGGAAGGAGCGCTTGAAAGTTTGTAGAGCGCTGGATAGCCATAATGAGTGAGGAAGGTTATTCCAGAGAGTGTAACCGTGAATCAGAGCATTTATGAAGTGCAGAAGAGAGTTGTAAATCTTGTGATGATCTGAGAGAACGAGCTAGGAGTATGCAGGTGCAGTCTTTTTTATGGCTTTAGAGGTTAGCAAATTAATTTTGTATTTGATTCTATAGTATGCAGGCAACCAATGTAAAGACTGACAGAGTGCACTAGCTTTAGATGAGCGTTTTGAAAGGAAAATCAGTCTTGCTGCTGCATTCAATATAGATTGTAGAGGGGTAATTTTATATTGTAGGAGTCCAATATGAAGGACATTGCAGTAATCAATGCGGGAGATAATTAGTGCATGAATAAGAGTTTTAGCAGTTTCTTGTGAGATATTTTCGTATTCTAGAAATATTTTTTTAGGTGTATATAACAGGATTTAGCAACAGATAGAATGTGGGGCAGAAAGGACAGTTCAAATTCAAGTGTAACACCTAGGCAGTGAGCAGTTGGTGATAGATCAGGGGTGGATAGGTAGATTTGTGTATCATCTGCCTAGAGATGATACTGAAAACCAAATTACTTTATTAGTTGTCCAAGGGAAGAGGTATATATAGAGAAGAGCAAGGGACCCAGGACTGAGCCTTGAGGTACCCCAAAAGATAGTGGAAGGGCAGGAGAAGTGGATCCAGAAAAGCGGACAATGAAAGAGTGATTAGAAAGATAGGATGTGAACCAGGAAAGGGCTGTGTCCTGAATACCTATTTATTGTAACATTTGTATGAGAAGAGAGTGGTCAACAGTGTCAAAAGCAGCAGAAAGATCAAGGAGAATTAGAAGAGTAGTGACCATTAGATTTAGCAGTGCTTAAGTCATTAACCACTTTGGTCAGTGCAGTTTCGGTGGAGTGTTGAGAATGAAACCTGACTGAAGAGGATCTAAAAGATTGTGTAAGGAAAGGAAGTGAGTGAGGCGAGTATAGGCAAGTCTTTTAAGCAGCTTTGAAGGGCATGGGAGCTGGGAAATGGGCCAATAACTTAAGGGAGAATTTGGGTCAGAGTTTTGTTTTTTCAGATTTGGAGTAATTAGAGCATGCTTGAATAAAGAGGGGAAGATACCAGTCTTAAAAGAGAGATTGCCGATTGTAGGGTTGGAATAAGCACAGAGGATAGGCATCAACTGACTTGTGAGAGTACAGGATCAAGATGACAGGTAGTAGAGTAGGAAGAGGAGAATAAAGCAGATACTTCCTCTTCATTTGTGAGATGGAATGAGGACATAGTGCCAGAGGGTGGAGAAAGGATGTTGGACAGTATGTTAGATGAGGGTGTTGGATAGTAGGTTAGTAGATGAGGAGTGGAAGGACAATTCCTGTCTTATCTTAACAATCTTGTCCTTAAAGTACATTGTAAGATCTTGGGCATTGATGAAGGTTGGTGGTGTTATGATACAGACAGGGGCCAAGGTGGCAGACGTCGATATCACTGAGCAGAGATTTGAGGCCAAGTAGTGGGTGACTAGGATATGGAGAGAAAGTGGACGAGGCTACCAGGGCATGGAGTCTAACTAGGGCCTGGTATTCACTAGAGCCCCTAATGGTGGGGATAGTCTGGGCTGCAGGTAACCTAGCAGGTCACGGCCCCCCCGCAGCAACACAGCAGAATACATACTGCAGAGATGGTACATACAGCGGAATACAGACTGCAGAGATGGTACACACAGCGGAATACACACTGCAAGATAGTAAGTACAGTGGCACAACAGAGCTCTGAGTAGATGGAAAACTCAGAGCAGGTACAGAAAGTGAGAGATGAAAACTCACAACACTCAACAAGGAGGACACTGTACCGGACAAAGGAGCCCAGCTGCCAGTGTGAGCAGCAAGCTAGTCGCACCACACACTGAGAAACACAGACAGGGCAGACAACAAGACAGAGGCAGGCAAGGGTAACAAAAGGTAAACAAAAGGTAAACACCAAACAAATCCAAGGCAGATGCACGAGGAAAGCAGACGTTCAAACGCAGAAAGGACGCAGGAAATACACCAGACGCTATAGCCGACAATGGAGTATTCCCGGGAAAACTATTTAAAGGACCTCCCACCAATCAGCAGAGAGCTCTGGCCAGGGAACTTAATTAACAGGCAGCTGAGGGAAACCAGACACTTAACCCCAGAAAGGAAACTTCACACCCTGCTAGGATTCTTCCTGCAGAGTGTAACAGGAACAGAGACAATCGATGGAAGGAGGAATGACAAGACTAACAGGACTTACTTGGACGTACAGGGGCAATCACAGTTTACAAGCAACCAGGATACCCCAGAGGGGTAACAGAAACAAGCACAGAGGAGAAGGAAGGGTTAACACAGAAAGGGACTAACACCAGGGAGAGAGATGGGAGAAGGACTACACTGAGGGTCACGGCAAGGCACAGGGCAGGATATAGATGGACACTCAGAGAAATCACAATAAAGCTCAAGAGCAAGGAGACAGCATAGTACTGCAAGCAGACACTATAACTGGCGCTGACAGCAGCCAGCATCGCACTGAAAGAGAGTCTGGCAGCCTTCCAGCCCCCGTTAGCAAATAGGACATCTCCCTGGCATGGGAGAGTGTCCAATAACAGCAGAGGCACAGGGAAGTGGAGCGTGCGCCCAACTGAAGCTGTGGCGGCTCCCCATGTGCGCTTTGTTTACATGCCGCGATTGGCATGTGTTAGGACCGGGAAGGGTGAGTACCTAGCAGTGGCATGTAACAGTACCCCCCTTTAACGAAGGGTTAGTATACCCCTAGGAACAAGTTTCTCAGGAATTTAGTTATGAAATTCTCTCAGGAGTTTATTAGCATGAAGATTTCGTGCTGGTACCCATTGTCATTCTTCAGGTCCATAACCTCTCCAATGAACCAGATAGCGAACTTGTCCCTAAACCATGGACCTAACATTTTACAGGGTTGATGAATCCGAATATTCTTGGTGGACAACCAGATCTTGCCACCCACTTTGAAGGTTCACAGATCCTTCGCCGATCTACCCTAGCTTTGGTAGAAATTGCTCCTTGTCAAAGAGACTTATTTACCTTGATCCAGATTGCTTTGATTCCCCTGGCAATATTTCGGGACTCTGAAGACTGATCGATCTCAGGCTGCTGAAAAGAATTAGATTGTGGATGATATCCCAATGCACAGAAGAATGGTGATACTTTCGTGGCCGAGTGTGAAGCATTGTTGTACAGGAATTCTGCCCATGCCAAATTCTGGGCCCAGTTGTCTTGGAATTTAGAGGCGTAACATCTCAGATACTGCTCCAAATTTTGGATGACCCGTTCTGTCTGGCCATTCGATTGAGGATGATATCCAGAAGATAAACTAACAGAGATCCGGAGAAGTTTACAGAATGCCTTTCAGAAGCAGGCGATGAACTGAGATCCTTTATCACGATATCAGCGGGCAGGCCATGAAAACAGATGACATGATCAACGCAAAAGTGAGGTAACTCTTGAGCAGATAGTAAACCCTCCAAAGGTATAAAGTAGGCCATCTTGCTAAATCAATCAACAATGACCCAGATGACAGTGTTTCCAGAGGAAGATTTGTGACAAAATCCATAGAAAGATGCGTCCATGGGCGTTTCGGAATGGACAAAGGATGGAGAAGACCAGTCGGAGGAGACCAAGAAGATTTGCTCTGGGCACACACCACACAAGAATTAACAAATTCCCTGACTTCTTTAAACATGGTGGGCCACCAGACAATACGAGAAAACAGGTCAAAAGTCTTCGGTAAACCGGGATGACCAGCGGTCCTGCAGGTGTGAGTCTTCAATAATATGGACTTTCTTAGCTTTACAGGACAAAAAGGCTATTGTGTGGTTTATGAGGAGAAGCATGTTCTTGTGAGTTCAGGATAAGGGAATATAAGTTTTGAGTGAGACCCACAATGATTGAAGCAGAAGACACAATGGGAAGGGGTGAGAGCATGCTTAGGTCAAAAAGAGCGAGATAAGGCATCTGCTCTTTTGTTTTAGGAAGCAGGCCGATAAGTAATAATAAAATTAAACCAGGTAAAAAACAGTACTCATTTGGCCTGTCTGGGAGACAGTCTTTTGGCAAATTCAATATACGCTACATTTTTGTTAGCGGTGAGGACGATGATGGTGTGAGATGCTCCCTCTAGCCAATGTCAAATTCCATTTAATGGCTAACAACTCCTTGTTGTCGACATCATAATTCTTCTCGGCTGTAGAGAATTTCCTAGAGAAGTAAGCATATGGGTACATCTGTCAACTGGATCCTGTTGTGACAGGACAGCCCCTGCTTCAATTCATCCACCTTCATGGTAAACTGTAAGGCTGGATTAAGATGTTGTAAAATAGGCACAGAGATGAATGCTTGTTTGAGGGCGTGAAAGGCCTTAACTGCTCCCTTTCTTGTTAGACCCGAAATTGGTGTAACCAACATAGAAAGACCTCAAATGAATCGCCTATAATAGTTTGAGAAGCCAAGGAACCATTGCGTGACTTTCAAATTACTGGGTTGGACCCAATCCAGGATTGCCTTTACTTTGGCCGGATCCATGGCAAAACCATCTGGAGAAAATATGTAACCAAGGAACGTGACTTTATTCATTTCAAATTAACATTTCTCAGCTTTTGCAAAGAGATATTTTCTCGAAGGCGGGTGAGGACTTACCAGACATGTACTAGATGGGACTTTAGATCAGAGGAGAAAATGTGAATATCATCCAGATAAACTACAATAAACCTTCCAAGGAAATCCTGTAGTATTTAATGAGATCTTGAAATACGACTGGCGCATTACAAAGCCTGAAGGGCATCACAAAATACTCTGGAGAGTCTGGAGTGAGTGTTGAAAGTCATCTTCCATTCATTGCCCTCATGATCCCTTACCAGATTATAGGCACCTCGGAGTTCAGTTCTGGAAAAAATAACTGCTCCTCTTAAAAGTCCAGGATAAGTGTTCTTAATGGTAATTTAATTCAATGCACGATAGTCCTGGATGTAATCTTCCATAGCGGACGATTCAGGTCGGTAGAGAGAGAATACCCTTCCCTTCGGAAGTTTAGCTCCAGGTATAAGGTTAATGGCACAGTCTGTGGAGCGATGTGGGGGAAGTTCCTTCGAAGCCTGGTTACAGAAGACATCTGAAAAATCAGCGTATTGAGGTGGAATGTTCGGAAGTGTTTTTGAAATTTTTTTTTTAAAAAGTCCCCAGTAGTAGGGACGAAACGTGTCAAGCAGAGAGACCTGGATCCACTGTTTGCGACCACTTAACTTCTTATTCTAAAAAACCACGCTGGAGCTTTGCAGTTTGCACCCTGTGAATATATATCACCCACACCTTAATGCACTGACTGGAACCAAGAGAAACAGTTGAAGCGGCTGCAACACGAGCCCCATCCCCCTGTGCACCGGCGGGAGTCTCAGGTTCCGAGCCGAACGGAGGAGAATGAGGGCGATCAGCTGCTCCTGTCTACAGCGGTATGTGCTAACATTGAATGCTCTATTTTCTCTTCTAAATACTGCACTGGACTGTGTATGAGAGGGAATAGTTGCCGCTACTCACAGTAAACCGTTATCTTCACCTACAGTGATATGTGCAAACACTGTGTTCCATCTGCTGAAATAACTTCACTGCACTGAACTTTCTGAATCTTTTTTTCACTACCCTCCGGTTGGCCACCCAGGGTGAAACATCGTTTCAAAGGGCCGAATCCAGGGCCGTAGCCGTTCAGTGAATTACGGCCGTCTATGGAAGACGGCCGTAGTTCTGGATACGGCCCAAAGTCTCTACAGTTTGCAACTCTATCTGAACAGCCCCAGTGGAACTAATAAGTTTACTAGTGGAGTCCAACACTTTACAATATTTTATTTTATTTATTTATTTGTGTACTATTGTGTACTTTTACATACATATTCTTATAAATTGTGTGTTAGGAAATAATAAAAAGCTATTTAAATATCAACTCTAGTGCCGTTCTCTACAGATTATTGAAGCCTACATAGCTTCAGAGACAAAATTGTATATATTGAATTTTTTTTTTTTTTTACAGTAATTCATATATATACATTAATATTTCTTCTCTACATAAAAAAAGCGCTGTATTTTTCTCTATTTATTTAGTTTTTTCCCTTAATTTGTAAGGTGGGGGTGGTGACACAACACCCCATACAGCTGCTATACCTTATATTCATAGAAAGCGCCACTTATATATTTTTTTTGTGTTTTTACAAACTTACCAAAATCCCCTGTTCTCTCGGCATCCTAACCATTATCCACAGCCGCATCCTCCGGCACATCCTCCTACTCCATCGCCTCTCTATCCTCCTCCGGCTCTGGCCCATTATGCTCCATGTCCTCCTCCTCATCAACCTCCGCAACCTCCTCCAGCCCAGGCTACACACACTCCCATTCCTCCTCCTCCTCCGAAATCTCCTTCACCACCTCTCCAACCTCCTCTATAAAGACCTCCTCCCCCTCCTCCATCATCTCCTCCACCGCAGGAGCATCAGCTTGCCAAACTTACCAAAATCCCCTGCTCCCTCGGCATCCTGACCATTATCCACAGCCGCATCCTCCGGCATATCTTCCTCCTCCACCGCCTCTCTATCCTCCTACGGCTCCGACTAATCACACTCCACATCCACTTCCTCCTCATCAACCTCCACAACCTCCTCCAGCCCTGGTTACACACACTCTTGTCCCAGGAGTGACAAATTCACCGATTTCCAATTTTGAAATTTTGCAGCAATTTTAGTAATAGTGGGGGAGTAATTGAAGTTGTTAAGGGAGATAAGGTTTTATGGTATATAGATTCCCAGATACTTTTGTGTTGTGCCTCTTTAAATTCTGAAAGGACCAGAGGAAGTTGGTGCTTACCTGTAAGGGGGAGGGTCTCAGATTTATGTATGTTTATTTTGTAACCTGTGAAGGAACCAAATTTATTTAGGTCTAAAATAGTAGGGATGGAAACCTCTGGATTGGAGACATAAAGAAGCATGTCATCCGCAAAAAGGCTTAACTTGAATTCTATACCTCTGATCTTGGTTCCAGAAAAATCTGGTGACTAGCGCAAAGCTGCAGCTAAGGGTTCAATGGCGGCCAGAAATATAGGGGAGCAGTGGCACCCCTGCCTTGTACCTTTTTGTACTGAGAAGAAAAATGAGAGATGCAGCCATTGACTACTATCTGTGATAAGGAGGATCTGTAGAGTGCCTGCAAGATAGCCACAAACTTATCTGGGAAACCAAACCTACTCAACGTTTCAAACAAATGATCCCACGACACCATGTCAAAAGCCTTCTCTGCATTAACT
The DNA here is from genome assembly GCA_011038615.1 of Limnodynastes dumerilii. Taxonomy (NCBI): domain Eukaryota; kingdom Metazoa; phylum Chordata; class Amphibia; order Anura; family Limnodynastidae; genus Limnodynastes; species Limnodynastes dumerilii. The sequence goes on from WWET01007469.1 coordinate 14,756, forward strand.
GACAATAGTATGTTAGAATCTGAGGTTTTGTGTTCTTGAAGGATTATCTTCAGCCGCTCTACTAGGATTTTAGTAAATATCTTGTAATCAGAATTAAGCAGAGAGATTGGCCGATAGGATGAAGGATCTTCTAGATTTCTTCCAGGCTTAGGTAAAAGTTTAATAATGGCTGAATTAAATTGTAGAGGCAGATTATGAGTATCGCGTATATAATTCAAAAAGCTGAGAAGAGTATCAAGTATTTCATTTTTTTAAATTTTGTAAAACTCGTTAGGGAGTCCGTCTGGTCCAGGTGACTTTTCATTTTTTAGCTGCATGAGTGCACACCCCAGCTCCTCCTTCGTAATAGGAGATAGTAACGTGTTGGTCTGTAAGCTGTTGTATGTGTGTTTCGAATGCAACTTTCTTGTTTAGATAATTTTCTCTGTTAATTTGGGGTTTGATTATACAAATTAAATGCAGTCACTAAATCATCTTGAACTTGTTGAATTTTTGTGAAAGTGCTTTTTATGTTTGGTCACATAGGATTCTATATAGCCTTTCAGAATAGCTTTAGCAGTTTGCCAATACAACTGGGGATTATCTGTATGACCTGCATTATTATGCTTAAAATCAAACCATGCTGCTCTTAATGAGTCTCAAAATTTATAAGAGGATGTTGGGTTGGGAACCTCCATTGTGTATAGAAACCTTTAGTATCTAGATCACACAGTTGGAACCACATTAGGGCAGAGGTGTAGCTAGCTGCCATGGTGCCCGGAGCACGGGTATGTTGCAGCGCCCCAGTACTGTATTTGGGGCGTGGCCAACATGGGGGGGTGCATTTGAAGGGAGAAAAAGAGGAAATTGGCGAGAGTCCATTCTATTGTATTAATCATAAATACAATACCTAAAGAAAGTGAGGCGCTATAGTTGAAATTGACTCGAAACAATGCGTGAAACAGTTATTTATTATATAGTTTTTTAGTTTTAATTTTTTAAACAATCAAAACTTTACAAATATAAATAGATCTTAGTTTACATTTTAATGAAAATGTGACTGCCCGGCTGCAAGGATACCTCATTTACATAGGTCCCTACACTTAAAAATAAATTTCTATAACACGGTACTTACCGCCCTCTGTAGTAACTGCCTACATATTATAAATTATTGATGGCAGGACCCAGTCACGAGTTAATACAACACAATCTATGTAAAACAATCTATGTACCAAAATAAGATATATATAACTTACCGGCCCTCTCTCAGTGATAGGCTGCAAAGAAATGATTGGTTCACCCACAGTACTCTGTTATTTAACCTGGAACACAGGGGCAGCTGATCTAGATGAGGGTATTCAAAGAGCAAAATAAAATATATCTATAATAAATATAACTAAAAAACACCTCCTCCATTCTCTGCATCATCTCCCCCTTCCCATTCATCATCTCTTCATTATCCTCATAACCCCTCCCTCTTTTTTCCCTTTATCATTTCTCTATCCCCTCATCATCATCATCCCCTCCCCATTCATCATCTCCCCATTCTTCTCATATCCCCCCCTCTGCTTTATCATTTCTCTATCCCCTCATCAT
>WWET01007469.1:31336-42697 GCA_011038615.1 Limnodynastes dumerilii
CCCATCATGTACCTCCAGCCCCCCCTGTACTCCCATCATGTACCACCAGCACCCCCGGTACTCCCATCATGTGCCACCCACCCCACAAGTACTCCCAACATGTACCTCCAGCTCCCCCCAGGTCTTCTTACCTTATAGGCTGTATCCTTTGAGCAGGACTGTGGCTAGAATATGAAGTCCCATAGTGGCCGAGACTGGGAAATTAAATCCCGTGACCACAGGCTTCTCTGTGACCGCAGGACTTAATTTCCCAGTCTCGGCCACCGCAGGACTTCATATTCTAGCTGCAGTCCCGCTCGAGGATATAGTCTGTAAGGTAAGAAGACATGGGGGGTCTGGATCCTAGCAACAAGCTGCAGTCTGACTCCAGAAAAGAGTCAGACTGCGGCTGTTTGCTAAAATGGTCCAGCTGAGTGGCCTCCTGTGTCTCTGACAGGCAGGGGTGTATCTACCCCTTAGCCACAGGTGGCATAGCCAGGTGGTGCCCCCCTTTGGCTGGCGCTCCTAGCAGTTGTCATCCTGGCCAAGGGGTAGATATACCCCTGCCTGAAACGCCATCCAGCAGCCCCACGTGACCAAACCATCACTGCAAGGCAATGTTTTCTAAGAAAGCCAAACATTCCCATACCAAAGGCATTGGGTCTCTGTGTTATTGTGCAACAGCCCTGGCAGGACGGAGAGACCAGTGCAAAGATCATCAGCCAGCTGAAAGCTGCAGACAGAGGTCAAGCAGCGTGGGTCATATGTATAAATGTAAAAAATATTAAAGCATGTCAGGAATATGTATGATTAATACCTGAAATATACAATATTTCACAACACAATCGTAAATCATTGCTGGGCACAAAAGAAAACATTTACTGAGGACATTTGGCCTCTCACCCAGGGGTCTGGCTAAATGGCAAATAAGTTAGTCTCTATAAGTTAGTCACAGGAAAAGAAGTTGGTTAGATAACATTCACACGTGAGGGGAGCTTCAAAAGACCTAGTGGGCTGCAAATCCGCAGGGGGCCTGTCACTATAGTGGTCTCTAGAAAACCCAGATATCTGACCAGTATCTGATCCTAGGATCAAAGCAGTTGTCATATTGAAATTCAGTTGAAATTCATACTTTCTCATATTTGTGGAAACCCCAAACTTTTTGGAGTCGGTGGCATGTGTGGAAGGGGCCTTAATAACACAGGGCATGCATACATCATACCTAGGGATTGTTTGGTAGCTAGATGTCAGTTATAAAGCCATCAATGTGAATATCATACTTGTATCAGTGGTACAACCACTCAGAGGCAGAAATATGGTTTCATGATTCAGGGCCTGATTCAGAATTAAGAAAGTGTTTAAAATAAGAGAGGAAAGTCACTCCTAGGATAAACCATGCAGATTTCAGGGGGAGTCAAGGTAATTGTATTCTTTGCATGCAGGGATATATCTTTGAATTGCTTACTGCACACAGATACTGACCAGCTTTACTATCACACTGTTGTTTAGACTTTGGCTGGGAAACATCACCTCTCAACTCTAATACTGTTTGCAACAGATGAAATATGACTCCCCTGTAATCAACATGGTTTAGCCCAGGAGTGACTTTCCTCTCTTATTTTAAGCACTTTCTTAATTCTGAATCAGGTCCTCAGTTATCAAAATCAGAGGGGCTGGTTCCAGAATCTCAGACCAGCCCCATACTGAGGTCACAACCTGTTGACCAATCACCTCTTCTTGCCAGGGGGAGCATATATAAACTGATAAGGTGTCTTTAAATATGGAATCAGTCAAAGGCTCAGGATGGTTCCATGTGAGGTCCAGTTTGCTAGTCTGGGTCGAATTATCCATTACTTTTCTGCTAAGCCTCTAGCAAAGAATTCATTTCCACAAAGGTGATTATATTCAGTTGTTTTTTCCTTTTTTTATTTATTCTGTTTATCTTTTTTAATGTAATAAACATTGTACCTTTTTATAGAATAATTTTTTTATTTATTTTGCCTTATTCATATTTGCTTTGAAAGTCTCTGAAGAGACTTGACTGCTTTTTGGCTACTGTAACTCATCCAGAGGGATTATAGAAATAAAGTCACAGGTTATAGCTTCGTGTGATATAACTTTGTTGATAGGTTCGTGTTAATCTTTAAAAACGCGTGGTGGCAGTTGGAAAGATTTGGGATAAATATAGAGATTTACCATAATAGAGGTGTTGGAGAATTTGAATATGAAGTAGGTGTGCTCTTGCTTGGAATTTTATATACATGTTGTCCTTGACGAAAGTTTACACAACTTGATAATAACTCAGCCAGTGCTCAAAGGAATAAAGATAGTCCTTTAATGATATTCCATATATTCAGTAAAAACAGGACAGAAGCAGTCATATAGCCAGAAGAACACCACATATATGCATGTAAATAGTGGTTTCATCATGAAATGGTGTAGTCAATCAGGCAGAGCAGCAAAAAAAATTCCAAACAGTACAAAGTAAATGCACTCACATGAAAAAAGAAAAAACAGGGAGAACATTTTTAAGGTCAGACTGGTTGGCACCTAGAGGGTTATTATTGTTTCTTAGGGGCTGATTCAGAGTTGCACTTCCACCTTTTTTTAGGTGCAAGTGTAGACCTGAGCAATACCATGTTAAATTGCAAGGGGAGGCAGATTTAAATTGTAAAACCAGAATTAAAATTAAGAGGTAAAGTTTCTTAGCTCAACTCTATTTTATATAATAAACATAAAACTATGCAGTATTTTAGTTCTATGTGTAGTAGAACACATAGAAATGTATTTCCCTGCATGCAATTTTTTTTAAATTAATTAACTCCCCTTATTTTGAAAAATGGTTTAGCCGAGCTGTACACTTCCACCTAAAAAAAGGTGTAAGTGCATCTCTGAATCAGCCCCTTATTGTAAGTGCTTCACCGTGCTTCACCATGCTCACCCTAGACCAGCTGGGATTCACACATGGACAGGCACCCAATAAAAGGGTTAAGAACAGCAAAAGCCACGATAGTCGCCACGATAGCAGCCTATTAGCGCAAGTCCGCTACATCATCTATACCATATATTACTATATATACCATATATTTGAGGCCCAAGCAGTTTCCAATAGTTTCTCCAAGTATGTACAGTTCCTATACCAAACACCAATTTCCTAGTTTGTTATCAATTCCCCATTGAGCCCTTCAATAGTTGTGACACAATTAGACAGGGATGTCCCTTATCCCCCTTGCTATTTAATTTAGCTCTGGATCCCTTAAATTACAGATAATTTCAAATGTGTAACCGGTTCACATACCACAAAGATCACTACTTTTGCAGACGATCTGCTAATATATATATACTGGAAACAATCCAACAAATTGGTCTGGTTTCAGGCTTCATTATTAATCAAGATAAATCATTGGCCATGCTAATAAACACAAATATGAGCTTGCCCTTGGAGCTCCTCTTGTCAACTACAATGGGCAAAATCTGTTATGACCTATCTTGGCATACATATCCTCAACAACTTACAACCATTGATCAAAAAGTAGTGCAAATTAAGAGTTCAAATGGGTTACCTTTGTCATACTTGGGAAGAGCTAATCTTATTAAGATGATAAGTTTATCCAAATTGTTGTACTCTCTCCTAGTATTGCCTTTAACACTGAGGGGGAAAGTGGAGAAAAACGTAACCAAATATTTAACAAATTCATTTAGCAGAAAAAAACACTTTAAATCAGTATTCTGAAGCTGCAACAAATCACAGGTGCAGGTGGAATAAACTTTCCTAACCTTAAGCTTTATAGCCAATCCTGCACCCTCACTGTGATAAGGGATTGGCTTCACAACGTTAATACTTATACAAAAGTTGGTATAGACCAATCTTTTCTCCCTAACTTGAATCTGGTGACTTTCTCCGTGAGCCCCAGGCCGGTATGAGCGAAATGTTAGATAACCCACTACAAATGTCGGCCCGGTCCATGTGGAAGGCAGTGTGAAAAAGAAACAAACTTAACCACATATACACCCTATTTCACCCTATTCCAAACATTACTGCAAAATCCATTGTTCCAGAATTGTCAAGTGACCTTTCCATTCAACCACAGTGTCAAAAATTAGGGAGAAATTTAAATTGCCCACCATGCATACTTTCTATGTCTGTTTAAAAGCACGTGACTGTCTGCTGCCCAGAGAAGGTGTTTGTAGTTTAAGAAAGGTGTGTGGATGAGTGTATTTGAGTGTTTGGAGGACCTACTGAGCTTCACAAAACCTCTTTTTGATCCCTCAAAGTGAGTATTCTGATTATGCACTATTCTTATTTTGTTCTTACTTGTGCTTAGTGTCTCCAAAAGTTTGTTGCTCCAACATGCATTTGGTTTATTGAAGGGCACCAGACTGTAACGGTTTATTTGTCACAGGTTTTGTTTATAAGTGAGTGCCAAACTATTCAATGTTTTCTGAAGTATTGTATAGGCCATGGGTTCTCAACCCATAGTACGCGTACCACCAGTGGTACGCGTACCTCTGTCAGGTGGTACTCGGAGGCAGGGCCGGATTACCCGAAATCTGGCCCTGTATTTAGGTGCAGCATCCTCCGTTAACAGGTCCAAGCCAGTAATATAACTATTACTGGCTTTGGGCCCCGTTCCCAGTAATGCACTGGGTGACGTCATGACGTCACGCCAGTGCCGCACCCCCCCCTCCCGCACTGAATGTAAGTAAGCCTGAGCCCTGCGCTTCTTAGAGAAGAGCACAGGGCTCAGTGTGAAAGGGCTAGTGGCAGTAGTTCAGGTACAGCGGAGGTGTCTCTCTTTATATGCACATGCATAAGCGTTAGAAGGGAAAGGGGGCCCTGTGTGTCCAAAATGTTAATTACACTGGCCGGCAAATTCTAAAAGAATCTGCTGGCCAGTGTAATTAACATTCTGGACATGCAGGGCCCCCTTTCCCCTCTAACACCTATGCATGGAGTGCACAGACTCACGGAGAGTGCACAGAAAGAGCAGCAGCTCTGTCTCTAGTTATAAAGATTGAGTGTCCCACGCTACCTCCCCCTCCCAGTCAAAGTGACTGAACCATGATGCAGGCACGTGACCTTCCATTGCCTGCATCACATCATTCATCAGAGTACAGCCCGTGCGCCGCTGAGGATGTGACATCAAGAGGTAAGAGAAGGGTTTTTATTTTTACAGGAGGGTGTGTGTGTGTATGTATATACAGTATATGTGTATGTATATATGTGTGTATGTGTATATACAGTATATATATATTTCGGAGCGAACCTGGTATACTTTGGACGGTATATTGATGATCTGGTGTTTATTTGGGATGGGGACTCACTTTCAGTTGATTTATTTCTTCAGCACCTCAATAATAACTGGTTTAATTTATCTTTCACTCATCAACATAGCGATGTCACGATTAATTTTTTAGACATCACCATTGAGGTGGTTGGGAATCTGTTGCACACCAGGACATACCAAAACCCAGTAGACACCAACCATTTTTTGCTGTACAAAAGCTGTTACAAACGAAACTGGCTCAGGGGGGTCCCCAGGAGCCAGTTTATCCGTTTGCAGCGCAATTGTTCCGACATTAAAACTTTTCAAAAACAAAGTGAACACCTTAAAAATAGCTTTCTGGCACAGGGGTATCCATTAGAAGTTATCACCAGTGCTTTGGAGGAAGCAGCTGGTAGGGATAGGTGTGACCTTCTGATTGAAAAAAAGGCATCAAAAAACAAAACCTCAGAATATACAGAAGAACTGTGTTTCATTACACAATATAATTCAAATGCAAATCAAATTTCAGATATAATTCGAAAAAACTCTAAGATCTTGTCACTGGACTCTTCCTTGCATCCATTTATTAAACAGACCCCTCATGTGATCTTCAAAAAAGCTAAAAGCTTGAAGGACACCCTAGTCCATAGCCAATTGAAGGAGCAAAAAGCCATTAATATAAGAACCTGGCTTCCAGAAAAACCTAAGGGTTTTTTTTTATATGTGCACAGCCTAGGTGTGGTATGTGCCACTTTGGGCAGAATAAAGAGCAATATTTCAGCCCAAGGGAGGGAAAAGAGAGATTTTACATCAAACAGTTTATTAATTGCAGGAGCTGCTTTGTGGTCTACCAACTATCCTGCATCTGCGGAATGCAGTATGTTGGGAGGACCACGAGGCAGCTCCACATCCGATTTTCAGAACATCGGAGAAATATTGTAAAGGATAACAAGTTACACTCAGTATCGAGACACATCAATGGTAAACACGGGGGCAAGGTGGAGTCTTTGAAAATTAAGCGAATCGAATGTATTGAACATACACCAAGAGGGGGAGACCAGTATGCCCGACTCTGCCAGAGGGAGGCATACTGGATGGCCAAATGGCCTTATTGAGTCGATAGAATTAAATCAATTTTCATAAGGCTAGATTGCCAGCTTTCGATTGACTCCATCCCTGACCCCGTCATTATATTGTTGTTTGTTTCTTGGTATATTTTTCCTCCCTATGTTAATATAAGTCACAGATACATCTGTTATCTGATAAAAGAGATACTGTTCTAGTTGTATAGGATTATCTAATTGGCCGACTGTTTCGTAGCGGTGACCATATATAGTCACTATCCCCAACTTAAGATATTCTCTAATATATAGATACAAACATATGGTGAATGACCTTCCATCTTGACACATTTACCCCTGGTTGTATATATACATATATAAAAATTACCATCCAATAAACAAAGGTGTTGATAAATAATTGCTTATCCATATCCCTTGATTGGGAATATATGCAAAAAATAATTGGTCTAAGAATGTAACATCTATTATTTGTTTAACCAAATGGTCCTACAGTAAAAAAAAAATAGACAATGTTGCTCCTACTAATGATGTAGACTGTCCCTCTGCCAATAGTCAACTCGAAAGATGTTTTGTTGGGTTGCAGGTTATTAGTACTGTTTATTTTCTTGGAAAATAAATATATATTTAATACTGACTAGCATTAGCTCAATATATATAAAACTCCATAAATATACAATTTTTTGAAATAAATCATTTCCTTTTGATTTATACTATTTTTTTGGCACCTGTCTTTCCAAAATATGTATATCTAATTATAGCTTCTATTCTGTTGTATCTCTTTTTACCTTATATATATTAACTTTTTATAAGTTTATTTTATTGCATTTTCCATCTAATAAGTTTGTATTGTCATCTATGGTTAATAAAAATAAATAAAAAACTTGTTTAATTAGACATTTACTAGTATTAAACATCTAGGGGTGTCTAATTGTATAGTAATAAGTGCCATAATGAATGTTATGCAATAAATCCTTGGAGATTGTATTTTTTTAAAGTGCACCAGTGTAGGTATACATACCTGATAATGGTCAACATACAGTTAATAGCTCATCTGAAATAATTACTACCTTATAAATAGTCCAGCCTCTCTTTGCTTACCATTCCCTCCTGAGGAAACTACAGATAGTAGAGAAACGCGTTGAGGTGTTTGAGTAAAATTGCACTAACCTTGACACACTAAACACAAATTTTAATCCTTTATTTGTTGAATATTTACAACGGCCCACCGCGGATGAAAATTGGTCCGTCTATCTACAACAGCAACAAGCTGGACTTGTGCCTGTGCGGCAAAGCTAATCTTCACAGAATCCTCTTTTAAATTCAGAAGCAAAACAGGCAAAGGTGCAATAGCACAATATTACCAGTGGCACGGACAAAGAGATTTAACGGCTTGCAGACAGCCAAATACGTTCCCGTTTATAATTACCAGCGGATACCACTGACTGAAGAACTAGGGTGCCAGCATATTAATAACACGCTAACGGGACAGCTGCGGCGTGCATTACCCAATGGAACTATCATCCCAGCTATATTGATAGCTGAAGATAAAGGTACTTTCTTTATATTTACCAGCCATCTGCTCTCATTTCTTGTTTACACAATCCATATATACCGTGTACCGGACACAAACTAACCAGCTACATTATTGGGCTTTAAAAACTCTTTTCTACCACCCCGCAGCAACACTAAAGGATAGTTCCATACAATTTGTCAATCCCTCCCGACAGCAATAACAATATTGATACAAATTGGACATTTTTTGGCTACAATTAATCATCTCTAACTCATTCTCATCACAGCAATATATACTTTGTATGGAACAACTATTTAAGTCATCATAAAGTGTCAAACAGCCTGAAAAAGAGCTGCCTGGTCAACAGCAACCTAATAAGGCTTGGGAAGTGCATCAATAAGTATTTAACATTTTCTTAAAGGGTGGTTACTCATTTGTAATTTTAGGTATATGGTCTTGAGTTTTAATATGTTTTAAATTTTCTGTTTTAATTTTCTGTGTTCTGTTTACAATAAATAGTGAACCTTAGCAAGCGCTCTGCATTTCTTCCTTCCTTTTTGTTTTATATAAGGGACTTATCCTCCCAGCAGGAGCTGCAGCAAAGGTTCATTTAAAAGGAAATACTTGTAATATACCAATATTGCCGTGGCGCTCTGATAGATCTATGGTTTATATATCATACTATTTGTAACATACATTATATATGGTAGCACTGATATTGATTAATGTGTTCACTTTATAGATTTAATATGGCAAGTCGGAAACGACCTACCACACAACATGATCACCATGAGGATGATGACAGTGAAATTGATGATCCGCAAAGTTAAGATGATGGTGACACTAATTTGGAGGAGGGGAGAACCAAAAGTGGCAGATTAGTGTGTTTTTCCTGTGAGGAGAATTGCGCACTTGTGGAGAAAGTGGTGCCAATATACTACCAGATACTTGGCCGTGATGCTGCTAATACTTCCTTTCCAAAAAAAAGGCAACTATGGAGGGATGTCGTCCAAGCCGTAAATGCAGTTGCCATGTTTAAAAGAACGAAAGAAAACCTGCAAAAAATGCTTCAATTACATAAAATGACATGTGAAGGATTAACTCTCAGAAGAGAGAAAAGCTGCACGGCAAACAGGAGGAGGACCACCACTTAGACAAACTTACAATTCTTATGAGCAAGAAGCCCGGCAAATCTTTGCTGAGGAGGTCCTCTATAGGGAGAATGTAGTGGATTCTGATCTCCAAATGGCACAAGGGGCCTGATCTAGACCTACAGCCGTCGTAGTTTTTACGGCGGCTGTATGTGTAAGAACGGCATTTCTGCCGTTCTGCGCATGTGCCGGGCAAATTGTTATGGTACCCCGGGTTTACCCCGACAGGGGACCGGGGTGACCAAAGAGTAAGGAAAGTAAAGAGCGGGTAACTCACCGGTTTGTAGAGCCTGATGTCTGTCTGAGTTTTCGCCAGAGCCCCTGATGGTGGGGATGGACTGGAGCTGGTAGGATTCGTCAGGATACGCACCTTTTGAGAAAACCCGGAAGGGGAACAGGAAGAGCTAGTGAGAAAAACAGATTAGACAGGAGGAAGATAGTAGAGGGAAATAGGCCGGTCAGAAGGAACCACACCGGGACTAACAATACAAAAAACACAGAACGGACTCAAAGGACAAGATGGGGATGACGGAACAGACTGGACGTACAATACAGACTAGGACAATCACACTCACACTCAAGCAGCTGGAACCCTCAAAGGGGTTAACAGACACAGTCAGTCAGGAGAGATAAGGAACACACAAATATGGGGAGAACACTAAGGAGAGAGAGAGAGAGAGAGGAACCAGAGACAAATTGGTACAATGGCAAGGAACAGGATAGGAATAAATCAGGGCACTCAAGATCAGACACAAAAGCACAAGGCAGGAAAAGAGCAACAAAACTGGCACAGAACCTCAAGGAGAAACTATAACCAGCATCTGCCAGGAGGCAGTGCTGAGTTTAAATAGAGGCTGCTAGCCCCTGATAGGCTAGCAGCCTGACTGGTCTCCAATAGCCTGGTACACTGAACGAGAGGGAACGGTGACGCGACGGGACGCGCGTCCGCCTGCAGAATTGACGGCACCGCCACGTGGCCAATGTTTACAGGCGGTGATTGACAGGTCTGCCGGAGAGAGAACACGCAGGTAGCGTGTGACAAACGCAGGATGGAGCCCAACGCATGGTGATTATAGGAGGTTCCTGTTGAGGTAAGGGAGCCGGGGGGGAGCCGGAGACAAGAGACGGCACTATCTAACACAAATGTTGCCCAGCGTAATCCATGGCTCTGAGTGCCATGGATCTGGCGTCTGTAACTACGCTGTAGGGGCGGGCAGCTCCGTATACGCTGTAGTTATGGAAGCTAGGCAGGGGGAGGGAGGGTAATTAGGAAGGGAGGGCTGGGTTTGAAAGATTACACTCCTGTATGAGCGTAGTTACACACAGTTACGTCGACTGAAGTTAGCATAACTGTGTGTAACTACGCTCACACAGGGGGAGTGACAGGGGGAGTGCACCAGAGCTATGCTGGCCGTATTTACGGACAGTGCGCCAGTGTAGCTCTGGATCAGGCCCAAGGTATTTAATATTCATAAAAGTGTATGTAGGTCTAATATTTTTCAGAAAATTAGCAGATTATCCATGGTACAGTTTATGCAAATACGCATATGTGCTGTTAAAAATATAACTCACACAATAGCTGAGGTATGCAACATATACCTGTTTACAAAACTAATATACATGTGTTTCTTAACAGAGCAAAGTCAATCTGTACATCGTATGGCGACTGTATCTGTGCCACCACTTGAGGATTTTTACCTGAGAAACAATAAAAAAAACAATAAATGCTTCATTCAGAACAAGGAAAACTATTATTACACATTATACTTTCCAAATGTAACTTTTGCAGGAACATCTTAACTGACATCATCTATGCTGCAACCTGAGCCAATCCCTGAGGAGACGCATGTGCTGACCCTACAATTTATAACACCAGAAAACCAAGATTCAGAGGTGGAACAGGCTGATGTTTCTCATATACCAGCATTATTTGGTGATGTAAGGGAAGCAACACCATCTCCACCTTTAACACCTTTAACACCACAACAACAGCACCAGCCTCTGCCACCAACAATTGATGCTGCCGCTCAACTATCGCAAACAACTGGAGATTTCCAGGATGTCCAACGTGATTTTATGCGCAGCCAAGCACGCTGTTTAAATCGTATAGAAAGAAATATGAGATGAAGTAATGCTATCTTTACTGATGGCTTTGCATCTCTAACCACATCTATGGTTGGCATTCAAAATTCTATTATGCACCTAATAATGTAGTTGCTCTCATTAGTGTACTTAAGGAAAAAGATCAAAAAGCAAACACCACAAGCACTAGTTCATCCAATGATAGTAGTGTAACTAACACATCTGGTTCTTCAGCTGCAAATACACCAGCAAACACACCAGCTAGACAAGGACTCAGAACTAGGGGG
>WWET01007470.1:4055-17896 GCA_011038615.1 Limnodynastes dumerilii
CACAAAGAGGGGGGCAATAAGGCTGAATGGACACAGAATATATATACATACCCACATTTTTTTTTAAGTAACATTAAGTGCCCTCTCTGACTACCATTTTATGTGTGCATGTGTATATTCCTACATACATTTGCTGTGTTAATGTGAAGCAGGGGCCCCCACAGGCCTTAATCCGGCCCTGGGGAAGAATATAATGCAGTCAGCAATGTAACAAAATCTTCTGGAGACCCAAACCGAGACAGACTTTCGCCAAGGTGATCCCAAGTCACCATATCAAACGCTTTTTCTGCGTCTAAAGATATAAAAAAATTTAAATCTGCAACCGAGCCCCTGTCACACCGTCCCACTTGCTCCTGCATAACTACCAGTACTTTTCTGAGGGGATACACAGAATGCCGTCCCCATATGAACCCAGTCTGGTCGCTATGTATGATGGATGGTAATATATGTTTAACTCGTTCTGCAATAATCTTAGTGAATATCTTGTAGTCAGTATTCAGGAGCGATATAGGTCGGTAAGACCTCGGCAGCACAGGATCTCTACCTGGTTTTGGGATCACCTTGATGACAGCAGATTTGAAAGCAAACGGCCCGACTTATTACCGTGTTTGTAGAAACGATAAGAATAATTCTTTGTGTGCTGGTCCCCCAGTCGCGTAATAATAGTATTAAAATAAGCCTGTAATTCACGGTCTCTGGGGCTGATTCAGAGATGCGATTGCGAAAAGATCGCAAATATACGCATCTAATGTTAAGATCTTAGCAGGTTCCAGCCCACTGCATAAAGAGTCACTCCCCTTGCAAACAGCGGTGGATCTTAAACTTAGACCACCATTGACTAGCCCTAACTCTGCGCTGGCAGTTGAGATCTTAAGTGACGTGGTAGCGTATATTTAAGATCCCAAGTGTCAGCCCGCGCCCACTTTCCCTCATTTCCCTGCCTCCCCCCGCCCATTTCCATGCAAATCCTTCAGATCCTAAACTTACACAGCACTTAAGATCTTAAGTGCTTACGATCGATTCAGACTTACGATCTTAGCAAATTTACGCTCCTAACCGCTACGTACATGGCGTTGCACTATTACTACGCATGCGCAGTTTTGCGAATTTTCTAAGATCTTAAATATACGCTCCTAAGTGCCGTGGAAATCGTATCTCTGAATCAGGCCCTCTGTCTTTATTAGTTTTCGTAGGGCATTTGGTATAGCTTTGAAAAGATTTAGTTAGACTACTCTGTGCCTCCATATATGATTTAATATAGTCTTTGTTAGATTTTTTAACATAGGAAATTCATTCACCTCTCAATACCGCCTTTGCAGACTGCCAATATAGTAACAGGTTTTCTTTATGCCCAGCATTAAAGGTTGTAAAAGAGGCCCAGGTAGCTTTGAGCATATTTTGAAATTTCAGAGAGTTGGCCAAATAAGACAGAAATCGCCAGGGCTGATAATTACCTCTATCCGCAGTGGAGGATAATATGACCCAAGTAAGCGCATGATCCGATAAGCATATGGGTTCTATAGAAAAATCAGTAACCCTGGGGATAAAAGTCTCGGAGAGGAGGATATAATCCAATTGTGACAAACTCCCATGAGCGGTTGAAAGACAGGTATAACTACCTATCTGTAGGATGCCTGGACCTCCAAATATCACAGAGATGTAATTGCTGTAAAAAAGTACTTATATTCAATTTAGGTACTTTGGGATGAGAATCGACTGGTTTGTTTGTCTAGGGTTGGTGAAACCACCATATTGAAGTCACCCCCCAGGATGATTTTCTGGTCGCTGTACGAAAGCAATTTTGCTAATAATTGTTGGAAAAATAATTTGTTATATTGTTCCCGCTATAATTACAAATATTATAGCGGGAATAATTTATTGAGACATCCGTTAGAGTATATCTCCCCTCCGAGTCTATCAAGTTGGAGTGTATATTTAAATACTATTTTTCCTGCGCTAAGACCACAACCCCTCGTGATTTAGAATTGTAGGAGGCTGACGTTAAAACCCAATATCCCAGCATGTTTAATTTAGGTATTTCCGATTCTATAAGGTGAGTTTCTTGCGACATTGCTATATCTATTTTAAGCTTTTTAAGGTAAGTAAATATTTTTTTCCTTTTTACTGGAGAATGAATCCCCCCCACATTCCAGGAACCTATTTTAATAACAGAAATGACCAAATATCAATTACGATATAAGTAGGATACACAAATGTACACAATAGATATTGTGCATAGAGGAAGACAAATAAAAGTTACCTACGGCAGTTGGAGACACAATTTGATAAACATATGTGAAAGACATCCATCTCAAGGTAAATGACTGTATAACAGTAAACATAGTAAGCATGATATGAGGGGAAAGTGCAAGCATAAACAAAATCAAAAATAAAAATGGGTAGGCAAAAGGGGAGACAACAAGGAACCAGTCACCGGAATAAGGTATCCCAGTGAGGCACAAAAGCCATATAAGGCTTCCGAGATACAAGGAAAAAGGAATCAACTATCCTTTGGAAGGCCTCCTCACAGACAACGGCATAATAAATATCATGATTATATAACTCCAAACAGCATCAATATGAGAAACAGAGAAAAGAGTCAGTGTCACGTTTAAGAGGTGTTCGGGATCTGTCCCGGGTGTCAGAGACGAATGCGACTGAGATGGCTGGAATTGGAAGTGAGCTGGTTTAATGAAGGACGGGTGCATACAGGTAATGAACAAAACAATAATCTATGAATCTGGAGGTGCAGGGAGACCAAAGGGATTGGATGTGTAATGGGATAAAGCGAAAGTCCGTGAACAGGGGTACACACTGGTGGATGAGGGTTAGTAGTAGCAGGAGGCTACCCTTGGGTAGATGTAGCAATAAAGTCCCGGCAGAATAAACTGTAGTATGATGAATAGCTGAAATGGAATACTCCGGAAAGCAAATACTGTATAGTTGGTGGTAGAGTTGGGTAGAATGAATCCAGGCAGCAGGTACTGTGGAGCTGGTGGTAGAGTTGAGCAGGTACTGTGGAGGTGGAGTCAGCAGGGCTGGAGTCAGCGGGACCGGAGTTAGCAGAGCTGGTGTCAGCAGGGTTGAACCAACTAGACCGCAGGACTGGACCTTAAGACTGGACCTCAGGACGGAACCTTAGGACTGCACCGCTGGACTGGAACTTAGGACTAGACTGCTGGACTGGACCACTGGACTGGACCAACAGGACTGGACCAAGAGGAGCAAGATCCAAAGTACCAGGCAACTAGGAGACCTAGTTGTTCTGGCAACGTTAGAACAGTGCACAGGGTTTAAATAGTGCGCCCTGTGCACTGATTGGCTGGAGGACCGGAGAACACTGTGTCTATTGGAGGAGCGCCTTTATGTGACCAGTCCAAGATGGCGCCCATGGACTGGAGCACCGCCGCACTTGCCGCCAGAATCCCACGTGGAGGACGCCGCGGCAAGACTGGTGAGTATGCCTGAGGCTGTCACTGTTTCAGTGACAGCCTCCGACGGCTGCGAGGACCCGTGCGCCGGGAGAGAGGTACAGACAGGGAACCGGGACACAGGTAAGTGCTGCGTTTGCCGCGATTTGTGATAGCTTGTTTTAAGGCATTGAATGCTTCTAAGGCTTGCGGAGGCCAATTTTTGGTATAAGCCCCTTACTTAGTAAGGGCAAATATGGGTGAATTCAACATAGAAAAACCACGAATGAATCTTCTGAGGAAGTTACCGAATCCCAGGAAACGCTGAATGGCTTTAAGGTTTATAGGTTGGACCTAATCCAGGATAGCCTTGATCTTGCTGGGATCCATTCTAAAGCCAGATGAGGAGATGCTAAAACCTAGAAAAGCCACCCGAGGAACATCAAACTCACACTTTTCCAGCTTGGCGTAGAGGGAGTTCTCACAAAATTTTTGCAGAACAGATCTGACATTTTGCCGATGTTCAGACAGGCAACAGGAGTAGATCAAAATGTTGTCAAGGTTATCGATGATGAATCTCCCCAGAAACTCATGCATGACATCATTTATAAGATCTTGAAAAACTGCTGGAGCATTGCTTAATCCAAACGGCATCACTAAGTGCTCATAGTGGCCGGACAAGGTATTAAAGGCGGTCTTCCACTTGTTGCCTTCTTTGAGACGAATGAGGTTATACTCCAAGCAACTCGTCCCAAGAATGATGACAGCAAACCGGTTAGTGTCAAATTTTTTTATGTATTGTAGCCAACACACTGTTACAAGCCGGAGCATGTAACGCTTACCTTCCGGGCAGGTCACATTTGGCACCGCGTCTCTCCCTCTGCTACACACCGGAGCATGTGACGCTTACCTTCCGGGCAGGTCACATTTGGCACCGCGTCTCTCCCTCTGCTACACACCGGAGCATGTGACGCTTACCTTCCGGGCAGGTCACATTTGGCACCGCGTCTCTCCCTCTGCTACACACCGGAGCATGTGACGCTTACCTTCCGGGCAGGTCACATTTGGCACCGCGTCTCTCCCTCTGCTACACACCGGAGCATGTGACGCTTACCTTCCGGGCAGGTCACATTTGGCACCGCGTCTCTCCCTCTGCTACACACCGGAGCATGTGACGCTTACCTTCCGGGCAGGTCACATTTGGCACCGCGTCTCTCCCTCTGCTACACACCGGAGCATGTGACGCTTACCTTCCGGGCAGGTCACATTTGGCACCGCGTCTCTCCCTCTGCTACACACCGGAGCATGTGACGCTTACCTTCCGGGCAGGTCACATTTGGCACCGCGTCTCTCCCTCTGCTACACACCGGAGCATGTGACGCTTACCTTCCGGGCAGGTCACATTTGGCACCGCGTCTCTCCCTCTGCTACACACCGGAGCATGTAAACAGGTGCATGAAAGGCAGGGGGTTAACCTGCTAGCCACAGAAACAAAGGGAAAAATTGCCCCAGCACACTGCCATAAACCAGTAACAAACTATACTGTTCTATCTGTAAAATAAAACACAGAAATGTTCGTTACGCATATTTGTACAAATATGAGATAAGCCACCAGCCACCGTATAAATTGAGAGCCAACTTACCTTATGTATGCTAATTTGATTTAAGGATGCAATAGTGTTAAGATATTGATACATGATTCTAAACATGATGAATTAAAATTAAAATTGCTCCATGTATAGAATTGATCCATGTACAAAATACGGGCCTCCCAATCTTCCATGAATCTACGGCAGAAGGTATGGAATAAGATAGATAGATTAAAAAAAATTTAATAAAAAAATTACAAAATTGAAAAAATTCAATTATTATAAAACCTCCCTTGATATAGTCGAATTTTTAAATAAAACATTATTATAATATAACCTCCCTAGATTTAAGAAGCTCCCTACCTCAACCATACAGGTATGTAATGTGAAGGGCAAGGGACAACTCTTAGATGTAAAAAGTATGGGAATATGACAAAATATCCCCATCCTACATAAATATAAGTCTAGGTTTTATAGTTTTCATAAGTCTAAAATAGAGGGCATACAATATCAAAAACTCACTAAAATGCAAAAACCTCCCATAACTCAATAAACTCCTTACCTCAACCATACAGCTATGTAATGTGAAGGGCCAGGACATGAGTAAGAATGTGGGGGAGTGAAAATAGATAATCACCTTCCTACAATTGTTAGTACGGGGTCCTTCCAGGTCCCAATTTTGTGAATCGTCTTTTCAAGCATATACTACTAACCAAAGCAGGAAGCAATATCAGGATAACCCATACTCTCCTTGGTGTGAACTGGGAATGGCAGAGACATATATGGTGTACCATAACTTACATTACTCGGTATTCCCAGGGGGTTACCTCCCCTGGTACTGGCCGGGCCTACTAGGTTTTGCTTTGTGATTTGGTTTTTCCATACTCTACCCATCACCATGTTCACTTACCTCCAGGAGCCAGATGTTGTTACACATCACCGCAGGCATTGGGTGGTGTGTAACTTTCTGGCGCTGGCCCCCGCTCCATGCTTATCTGGCGGCGGGTCACGGCGTACTCGCACATTGCTCCCTGTCTCCTACTGTAAGCCCGGTCTTCGGGTCCCAGCGGCGGCCATCGGCTCACAGGGGCTGTATGGGTGCCGCCATCTTGCGGTAACAGTGTCCGGCGGTCTCAATGGCAACGAAGCCGTGGGCCAATCAACTAGCGGGCGGTCCTGTTCTCCTGCACTCCTGGCCATTCACCTATACAGAAGTCTGGCGCGTATTGTAGCGCTGCTGATTGGTCCCTTGTGGTTTTATAAACCTGGCACTTGCCTTAGGTAAGTGCCGGTTATAGCATCTGCTACCCCGTGCTGCTCTTGCTTATTCTTACCTCTCATATCTTCTGCTTTGTCTTGCTTTCTTGAGTGCCCATATTTTGCCTTGCCTTGTACCTTGCATTTTACCCTCTTGTGCCCAGTTTCCTGCTGCCTGACCTTTGTTTATTAACCCTTGCTCTCCCTGAGTCATTGTTTCTGTTTACTGTGACTGTGCTGAGTGAGTTCCCCCGTTAGTCTGTCCGTCAGTCCTGTATTGTCTACGCTGGTCAGTCCGTTCAGTGTTTACCGTAGTTTGTCTAGTACAGTTTCTTCTGTAACTGCTGCACCTCTTTACCCGCTATATCTTATCCTGTCCCCGCTTGGCCCCATTTCCTTTCCCGGGTATCCTCTAAGGTCTGTATCCAGAAGAAGTCTCATCAGCGCCAGCCTATCCCCACCATCAGGGGCCCTAGTGAAGACTCCAGACGGGCACTGGCTCGGCTCTACTTTGAGTTACCTAGGTTCATCTTTTGTCTGTCATTTTGTGTTTTCTGCTAACCTGCTCTGTCCGGAGAGAAACTATCCTAACAAGCGTAACAGATGTTATAAGAACCATTTCAGTTCGAATTCCTGGTTTAATGGTGTTGAGATCAAATATTTACCGCATTTCTGCTTTGGCCAGTGCGGGTAGATGGCCTTTCTTCCACCAATTTCCTTGGACCTTTCATGACCTGCATGGGTCATTACTCCCTTCCTGATATTTCTCAGGTGTTCTGCCCACCTCACCTTTAGGGGTCTGGTTGTACGACCTACGTACTGCTTCTTCACATGTGCATTCTAAGATATATATGCAACATTTCGAGTCGCACGTAATAAACTGATCTATTTTTATTCTTTTACCATTTACACTAGAGACTATGAATTCTGTCTTTTTGGTGGTAACAGTATTAGGGCAAATCCTACACATCAAACACTGCCCACATCGATAAAATCCTTTAATTTTGATTGCCCCAGGTTCTGTAAGATTATAAAGGTGGACCTCACTAATTTATTCTTAAGAGTAGGGACCTTTCTATAGACAAATAGAGGGCGTTTACCGATATAGTTGGTCAGATCAGGGTCTCTCCCCAGAATCCCCCAATGTTTCTTGATAATCTTCTCTATTTCCCTATGTTGCAAATTATATTGTGAAATAAAGGGGATATTTTGGAGTTTTTCATTCTTTTTGGGTCCTATTTTCCTGACTAAAAGGGATTCCCTATCAATAAAGTTCACCTCATCAATGGCAGCATTCAATTGATCCTCCATATAACCTTTTCTAACAAATTGTGACTTCTTTTTCTCCATGTGTTTTTGTAACATCCTCCTTGGTGCAATTCCTCTTAATCTGGAGGAACTGTCCCTTGGGGATGTTATTCAACAATTTTTTGTGATGGTTGCTTGACACTGGCATATGTGAATTAGTGTCTGTGGCTTTTACAATTTTTTTTGTTAAAATGTTATTGTCCTCAATTTAAATTTCTAAATCTAAAAAATTCACATGTGATATATAAATGTCAAAGGATAAAACAATATTAAGATCGTTGGCATTAAGGAGTGAACAAAAGCAGCAGGTCCACTCCTGCTTGGGTCAAGACATTAGCTTCCCAATTTGCCAAGAAAATATTCGCATAGCAGGGAGCGAACCTGGTGCCCATCACCGTGCCCTGTTGTTGTACATAAAAATGCCCGTTAAAATAAAAATAATTATTTAAAAGAATAAATTCTATACCCTCCAATATGAAAGACTTCTGATGTTCGTTTAGTGAACTAAACTCCCAAAAATTCTTTACCGCTTTTATACCCTCATTATGTGCTATTATTGTATATAGGGATGTCACCGGTGCTAGCATGTCTGGCGTCCCCCTGTGAAAAATAAATTTGCACCTTCCTTTTTTCCAAATGATTTGTTAATTCAATTCATGCTGTGCCCCCTTTCATAAACATCAACATGCTGCGCCACCTTTGTTAAACATCACCATGCTGCGCCACCTTTGTTAAACATCACCATGCTGCGCCACCTTTGTTAAACATCACCATGCTGCGCCACCTTTGTTAAACATCACCATGCTGCGCCACCTTTGTTAAACATCACCATGCTGCGCCACCTTTGTTAAACATCACCATGCTGCGCCACCTTTGTTAAACATCACCATGCTGCGCCACCTTTGTTAAACATCACCATGCTGCGCCACCTTTGTTAAACATCACCATGCTGCGCCACCTTTGTTAAACATCACCATGCTGCGCCACCTTTGTTAAACATCACCATGCTGCGCCACCTTTGTTAAACATCACCATGCTGCGCCACCTTTGTTAAACATCACCATGCTGCGCCACCTTTGTTAAACATCACCATGCTGCGCCACCTTTGTTAAACATCACCATGCTGCGCCACCTTTGTTAAACATCACCATGCTGCGCCACCTTTGTTAAACATCACCATGCTGCGCCACCTTTGTTAAACATCACCATGCTGCGCCACCTTTGTTAAACATCACCATGCTGCGCCACCTTTGTTAAACATCACCATGCTGCGCCACCTTTGTTAAACATCACCATGCTGCGCCACCTTTGTTAAACATCACCATGCTGCGCCACCTTTGTTAAACATCACCATGCTGCGCCACCTTTGTTAAACATCACCATGCTGCGCCACCTTTGTTAAACATCACCATGCTGCGCCACCTTTGTTAAACATCACCATGCTGCGCCACCTTTGTTAAACATCACCATGCTGCGCCACCTTTGTTAAACATCACCATGCTGCGCCACCTTTGTTAAACATCACCATGCTGCGCCACCTTTGTTAAACATCACCATGCTGCGCCACCTTTGTTAAACATCACCATGCTGCGCCACCTTTGTTAAACATCACCATGCTGCGCCACCTTTGTTAAACATCACCATGCTGCGCCACCTTTGTTAAACATCACCATGCTGCGCCACCTTTGTTAAACATCACCATGCTGCGCCACCTTTGTTAAACATCACCATGCTGCGCCACCTTTGTTAAACATCACCATGCTGCGCCACCTTTGTTAAACATCACCATGCTGCGCCACCTTTGTTAAACATCACCATGCTGCGCCACCTTTGTTAAACATCACCATGCTGCGCCACCTTTGTTAAACATCACCATGCTGCGCCACCTTTGTTAAACATCACCATGCTGCGCCACCTTTGTTAAACATCACCATGCTGCGCCACCTTTGTTAAACATCACCATGCTGCGCCACCTTTGTTAAACATCACCATGCTGCGCCACCTTTGTTAAACATCACCATGCTGCGCCACCTTTGTTAAACATCACCATGCTGCGCCACCTTTGTTAAACATCACCATGCTGCGCCACCTTTGTTAAACATCACCATGCTGCGCCACCTTTGTTAAACATCACCATGCTGCGCCACCTTTGTTAAACATCACCATGCTGCGCCACCTTTGTTAAACATCACCATGCTGCGCCACCTTTGTTAAACATCACCATGCTGCGCCACCTTTGTTAAACATCACCATGCTGCGCCACCTTTGTTAAACATCACCATGCTGCGCCACCTTTGTTAAACATCACCATGCTGCGCCACCTTTGTTAAACATCACCATGCTGCGCCACCTTTGTTAAACATCACCATGCTGCGCCACCTTTGTTAAACATCACCATGCTGCGCCACCTTTGTTAAACATCACCATGCTGCGCCACCTTTGTTAAACATCACCATGCTGCGCCACCTTTGTTAAACATCACCATGCTGCGCCACCTTTGTTAAACATCACCATGCTGCGCCACCTTTGTTAAACATCACCATGCTGCGCCACCTTTGTTAAACATCACCATGCTGCGCCACCTTTGTTAAACATCACCATGCTGCGCCACCTTTGTTAAACATCACCATGCTGCGCCACCTTTGTTAAACATCACCATGCTGCGCCACCTTTGTTAAACATCACCATGCTGCGCCACCTTTGTTAAACATCACCATGCTGCGCCACCTTTGTTAAACATCACCATGCTGCGCCACCTTTGTTAAACATCACCATGCTGCGCCACCTTTGTTAAACATCACCATGCTGCGCCACCTTTGTTAAACATCACCATGCTGCGCCACCGTAACATTAAGTGCCCTCTCTGACTACCATTTTATGTGTGCATGTGTATATTCCTACATACATTTGCTGTGTTAATGTGAAGCAGGCCCCCCCCCACGATTTAGTTGCCCAGGGGCCCCCACAGACCTTAATCCGGCCCTGGGGAAGAATATAATGCAGTCAGCAATGTAACAAAATCTTCTGGAGACCCAAATCGAGACAGACTTTCGCCAAGGTGATCCCAAGTCACCATATCAAACGCTTTTTCTGCGTCTAAAGATATCAACAAATTTAAATCTGCAACCGAGCCCCTGTCACACCGTCCCACTAGCTCCTGCATAACTACCAGTACTTTTCTGAGGGTAGACACAGAATGTCGTCCCCATATGAACCCAGGCTGGTCGCTATGTATGATGGATGGTAATATATGTTTAACTCGTTCTGCAATAATCTTAGTGAATATCTAGTAGTCAGTATTCAGGAGCGATATAGGTCGGTAAGAGCTCGGCAGCTCAGGATCTCTACCTGGTTTTGGGATCACCTTGATGACAGCAGAGTTAAAATATAAGGGTATGGTGAATTTCTCCTTGATGTGATTATAAAGCCGGCATAGAGGTTCAACTATTTCTGGGCTTATTATCTTATTATCTAAACCCGTCTGGCCCTGGGGCTTTGAATGTTTTTAGACCCTTAATTGCCTTCTCAACTTCTTGGATTGTGATAAGAGCTAGAAGGGCGTCAGTTTGTTGTTTATTGAGGCGCTGAACAGGTAAGTCCGACCAGAATTGTGTTTTGTCTACCTCATTAATCCTGTCTTGCGAGTATAATTTGTTATAGAATTCTCTAAAAATTAAAGCAATGTCTATTCCCTTGTGTGTCTTGGTGCCATCCTCCTTCCTTAAACTGCAAACAACCGCAGGATACCTAGTGTCCTGCAGTAGATTTGAAAGCAAACGGCCCGGCTTATTACCGTGTTTGTAGAAATGATAAGAATAATTCTTTGTGTGCTGGTCCCCCAGTCGCGTAATAATAGTATTAAAAGCCTGTAATTCACGGTCTCTGTCTTTATTAGTTTCCCCCCCACCACCACCTTTTCCCTCTCTCAAGGTAAAATTGAAACCGGAATAGCATACAAAGAAAGATCTTCTACTTGTTAGTTACCACAGTCTCCTGCTGGCATGTGGATGAGGAACCAGGTACTATGAAGCAGTTATCCCGAGCTGTAGTCCAACACAGTCCGCAGCGGTTATCATTCCGTCGGGAATATTATAGGAGAATTAGTAGGCTCTTTGACAGTCCCATCATTCCAAAGCAGGTAGGGGGAAGTCGAGTCGAACAAGCAAAAAGTAATCTTCCAGCTTCGTAGGATGCTCCTAGCTGTGAACACACGGAATTCCAATTTTCCAAAAGATTCCTAACCAGGAAGGGTTTCTTTTTCTTCTCTCTCTTTCTCTATCCACGTAATTTCAGCGTCATTTCATTTTCTATTTTCTGTTCTCCCATTCTCACTGGGTGTTCCCGGTAGGTATGTTCCGAGGCACCTGCTTCTTCTTGTATAAATGCTTGGGCATCATCTGGTGTCATAAAATCCTTGAAGGAATTACCCTGAAACAGTCGTAGTCTTGCTGGATAAAGCTGAGAGCATATTTTTGCGATCAAATGCTGCAGCCTGTGCTTGTAATAGCGGGGGTCATTGTCTCCTGTATGGCCTTCACAACATCGCTATAGGTGATTGGTGCAGGAGTAAGGTGCTTGGGACTCTCTCAAAGTCAGTAGAGAGGGTGAAGCTGTATTTTCAGAGGTGTCTTGCACGTCAGGATTCCCACCGTCGGCCATATTGGACAGGCTTTGTGTTTTCTCTGAAATTAACGGGAAGTGCCTCTTCATTCGTCGCTAGGTATGTGAGGGGAGATTTTAGTGATATTTGGGCACTGTTTAATCAGTTTACCGCTGCTTAGATAATTGTAATTGCCGTGGCTGTATCGGAGCTGCGAGCTGCTGCGTCCTCACTGCATCACAGCCGGAACCGGAATCCCAGAATTCATTCTTTTAAATAATCATTTTAATTTTAACGGACAATTTAATGTACAACAACGAGGCACGGCGAAAGGCACCAGGTGCGCTCCCTGCTATGCAAATTTTTGGGGCTAATTGGGAAGCTAACATCTTGACCCAAGCAGGAGCTTACCTGGTGCTATGGAAAAGATATATAGACAATGTTTTCTTTATTTGGGGAGGGACTGATGAAAATATTGAAACATTTTGTTCACTCATGAATGCCAATGATCTTAATATTGTTTTATCTTTTGACATCAACACATCACATGTGAATTTTTTAGATTTAGAAATCTATATTGAAGAAAATAACATCCTAACAAAGAACTTTGTGAAAGGTACAGACACCGATTCACATATTCCAATGTCAAGCAACCCTCATAAGAAATGGTTAAATAACATCCCCAAGGGACAGTTGCTCCGGATTAAGAGGAATTGCACCAAGGAGGATGTTACAAAAACACATATGGAGAAAAAGAAGTCACAATTTCTTAGAAAAGGTTATATGGAGGATCAATGCCATTGATGAGGTGAACTTAATTGATAGGGAATCTCTTTTAGTTAGCAAAATAGGACCCAAAAAGAATGAAAAACTCCAAAATATCCCCTTTATTTCACAATATAATTTGCAACATAGGGAAATAGAGAAGATTATCAAGAAACATTAGGGAATTCTGAGAAGAGACCCTGATCTGATCAACTATATCGGTAATCACCCTCTATTTGTCTATAGAAAGGCCCCTACTCTTAAGAATAAATGAGTGAGGTCCGCCTTTATATATCTTACAGAACCTGGAGCAATCAAACGCAAAGGATTTTATCAATGTGGGCAGTGTTTGACGTGTAGGAATGGAATTGTCCCTCTTACCACCAAAAAGACAGAATTCATAGTCTCTAGTGTAAATGGTAAAAGAATCAAAATAGATCAGTGCGGCTCGAAATGTTGCATATATATCTTAGAATGCACATGTCATGTAACAGTACGTAGGTCGTACAACCAGACCCCTAAAGGTGAGGTGGGCAGAACACCTGAGAAATATCAGGAAGGGAGTAATGACCCATGCAGGTCATGAAAGGTCCAAGGAAATTGGTGGAAGAAAGGCCATCTACCCGCACTGGCCAAAGCAGAAATGCGGTAAATATTTGATCTCAACACCATTAAACCAGGAATTCGAACTGAAATGGTTCTTATAACATCTGTTACGCTTGTTACGATAGTTTCTCTCCGGACAGAGCAGGTTAGCAGAAAACACAAAATGACAGACAAAAGATGAACCTAGGTAACTCACCAGTAAGTAGAGCCAGTGCCCGTCTGGAGTCTTCACTAGGGCCCCTGATGGTGGGGATAGGCTGGCGCTGATGAGACTTCTTCTGGATACAGACCTTAGAGGATACCCGG
>WWET01007471.1:30175-50995 GCA_011038615.1 Limnodynastes dumerilii
AGGGGAGTGTCGTGGGAGTGAAAGTTTTTACGCTGGAGCGATAATACGCTCCGCACATCGGCGTAGGTCTGGATCAGGCCCATTGACACAATTCTCATATTTTGGGCTCTATACACCACCACAACGGATTTGAAATGAAACAAACAAGATGTGCTTTAAATGCAGACTTTCAGCTTTAATTTGAGGATATTTACAACCAAATCAGGTGAACGGTGTAGGAATTACAACGGTTTCTATATGTGCCTCCCACTTTTTAAGGGACCAAAAGTAATAGGACAATCGACTCAAAAGCTATTTCATGGACAGGTGTGGGCTATTCCCTCATTATTTCATCATCAATTAAGCAGGTAAAAGGTCTGGAGTTGATTCTGGAGTTGATTCTAGGTGTGACATTTGCATTTGGAAACTGTTGCTGTCGATCCAAAGAGCTGTCACTATCAGTGAAGCAAGTCATTAGTCTGAAAAATCAAGACAAACCCATCAGAGAGATAGCAAACACATTAGGTGTGGCCAAATCAACTGTTTGGAACATTCTTAAAAAGAAAGAACGCACCGGAGAGCTCAGCAACACCAAAAGACCCAGCATATCACGGAAAACAACTGTGGTGGATGACAGAAGAATTTTCTTCCCGGTGAAGAAAAACCCCTTCACTTGTCTCTACAAAGGAACTGGCAAGTGTACGCAGCCTCTACTCGATCCTATACTGAGCGCCAAGTCCCTATTAAGGGAGGCTATATTTACCTGCTCTATGGGGCTCGCATTAGTCTTGTACTGTGATTGAGGCCTATTCTGACGGTCTCCGCTCCAGTCCCTATCAAGGGGAGCCATACTTACCTGCTCTGCGGTGCTCGTATCAGTCATGTACCATGACTGAGGTCTACTTTGACGGTCTCCGCTGCAGTGACTGTGCCATCTCACAACGTGTGTGCCCATTCTCAAGCCCCTATTGAGGGGAGCCCTCTCTTCATTAATATTATGTTGACTGATACACTACACAATTATTACTAAGGGCAAATGCAGCCACTCCAACCACAGCTATGGATATATTACTAGATCACAAACTAACAGTCTAAATATTTCTATCTGCCTAACCATTGCTGTCTCAAGGATTAAGCTGAGACTCCAGTTTGTTGGGGCTCCGACTGTAACCTTTATTTATTGATGTGAACGAGCTGTCCCTATCATCCAACAATTGACCTTATCAACACATTGTTTGCCATTGTGGACCTGAAGCACTGGATGCACTTTATCCTTGTATTCTTCTATCTGCGAACACATGGTAACCTGATACTTACACCGCGATACTAGCACCGTACAAGTGACCGGGGCTCTCTGGATAAAGGAAACAGCTGGGACTAGCTGCCACGGTGTTCCCGACTGTATGATCTTGTATATTGTTTATGTGCTATTGGATCGTGACTATCTTTGACTCTGCGGTTATCTAACCTGCTAAATATCCAGACATATGCTCCACTAACGGTGTTTATTACTTAATGGTGTCTATAAACCACCTGTGTCAGAGGTGGCCAGTGCTTTTTCAATACAAATACGAACAACAAAGTGCGTTCATTGATGCTTATTGCTCATAATAGAAGTTTTCTGTTGCTTTTGGGACATTATTTGAGTCTTTAAGATACTCTATCTACCAGTTTATTGTGTTGGGCAAATTTGCCATTGGACACTTTTGGTAATCTTTGAGACTTACTACTATTGTTTTATATTGTTCATATTTGTATGTATATTATTTAACATGGGCCCATTGTTTAATTATTATTTAATAAATTGTGTATTTTTTATTTTAGACTATTTTATCCAGCATTTATTTAATTTATATGTTATTTATATATTGATTATTATCTAGTGATTGGATTGCGCCGGAATATTTTTTCTTTTTTTGTATTAATATTATGTTGACTGACTACGCAACTATTACTAAGGGCAACTGCAGCCACTCCAACCACAGCTACGGATATATTACCAGATCACAAACTAACAGGCTAAATATTTCTATCTGCCTAACCATTGTTGTCTCAAGGATTAAGCTGAGACTCCAGATTTGAATCCTAATAGCTTAAATCTCGACGGGGACACCCGCCGACTTGTACCAACTAACCCTTTCAATCTGGGACTGATTAGCCTTTTTTTTTTTCCCCAAGGAGCAGCATATGTCTTGAATCTGGTGGGGTAAGCTGTCCCCCGTGTTATTGAGGAGACACCTCTACTAACCTCATTATCTCTATATGCAGTTATTTTACTACAAACAGTATTGCTCTATGTAATTGGATTACCATACATTTGCATTTTGTAAATTGAGATTGTGTTATAGTGATATGTTTCTCTATATATGTTTTTTTTCAGAAATCCCAAATCTGCTATTTAAGCTTTTTTTAATGCTGTTATAAATCTAATAAATGATTTTTTTTAGAAACTTGAATACATCCTAAGGGCAAGATTCACTAAACGTGATTTTTTAATGCGATTTTGAATCGCGGGGCATCGCGGCCCATCACCGCGATTTACCCGCGCTTTTTTAATTTTTTTAACCAAATTCACTAAAATGCGATTTTTTTCAAACACTGGCGATGTGCCGCAATGCTTTTAGGGCTTAATCGCGGTGATTTTCATTAAAAAATCACCGCGATTAGCCCTTTAAATAATCGCAGAAAATCGCATGCGTTAAAAAAATCCAAAGAGCTGGCTAGCTGCATTGTGTAGCCATGCTGTAGTCATTGAATTACAAGGATCAGCAAAGGCATTAAGGACACAAACATTAACCCCTACAATCCTTTAATAAAGTGTTACATGTGTAAAAATATGTAAACCTAACTAAGATTACCCCCTACGTGTATGCACTTACCTTAGGTGGTCATCTCTCTTAAAGTAAGTGGTATACATAAAGTGTTACATGTGTATAAAATGAATAAAAATATTTTTAAACTCACCATTAGATGTCCGCATCTTGGGAGCCTTCTAATTTTCTTTAAATGATGAATTCTGTTCTTTTCTTCACGCTTCAAAAATCTTCTTGGCTGGAGATGCTGAAGAAACCTTCTTTTCTTGATCTTCAATATAACTTCCCGGCAGTAGGGGGCACTGATTAACTTCAGAAGGTGACGTCAGTAGAAATTCGGATTTTCTTTGCGGAGATCCACAGCCGTATTGGAGCTTGGCTCCTTTGTTTTCACAGGTGACATGCTGTTCTTATATAAGCATGCAGAGGTACCATTGTGTGTGCCTCTGGATTGCACTCAGCTTGCTCAGTATTTGTGTACGCATGTATGACACGCACTGTGTGCTTATTTGTGTGGGCCTCTGGATCAGCCCTTCTAAAGGGATGCATAGCTCTGGATCAGCCCCCAAGATCATATCCATGCAACTATTTTTAAGTCCAATCCCAAACTTTCCAGTTTATTTAACAGTCTGCGATGTGGCACAGTGTCAAAAGCATTACTAAAATCTAGATAAGCTACAGTATGTCTACAGCTCCCCCTTTATCTAATACTTTACTGACCCAGTCAAAAAATTCAATAAGATTTGTTTGAGATGATCTTTCCCAGTGAATCCATGCTGCTTTGGATCCTGTAAGTTACTTGATTTAAGATACTGTACAATTTGTTTCTTTAACAGTGTTCCATCAATTTCCCTGCTACTGATTACACTTTAACTACTCTATTTCAATACAAAAAAACTAAATAATGGAGGTGCTTTTCCAGCACTATGTATAAGCAAGACGACACGTGTGCACCAAGGGGGATTTAGATTTGTACCTGCCACACCTCACAGGAACAAGCTGTTTTGTAGTTGGATGCTAAACTAAGCTTAGCTTAGCAGTCAGCTATAGAACAGCATTGTGCGGCTACTGCCATGAAACTGATGATGTATCAACGACATCCTCAATCTCACAAGACATTTCAGCCCAAGTGCTGTGGTTTGTGTGTGACAGATGGCTTGTTTATTGCTGACTTGTGGCTTTACTCTCGCAAGACACAGGTCGAAGTACTTTTTTCTTTTTTTTGTCTACCATTTCAAGCAGAGCAGCGGTGAAGAGTGCTTATTCATCACAGGTTTAGTGAATGGTGTAGTGTGAATTATATGTGAATGAAGTGTGCATGGAGTGTGAATGGTGTATGTATGATGTATGAAAGAAGTATATATGTTTAATCCAGGAGAAGTCATTTTATTTCAAATTCAGATAGAACTTTTTTATATAAGAGCAAAAGGCATTCAATTTAAATGTGTGAAAATAGCTATTTGTTATTTTTGGCTGTGTGTACACAGTACTTCAATCAGATATGGCAATAGGTTCTGTTTGAAAATAGAGAAATATGTGGTTTAAAATTTTAAACAATTTGTGTGCTTTAACTCTGAAATGGTACTTTATTAAGTAAAGCTATTTGTACAATTATATTTAAATATGGGCTTGTTGTATTTAAAAAAAAATTTGTGATTAGATTTGTGGTACCTCTGGGAGATGTACGGGGTATACAGTCTGCTATTGGCTGTAGTGATGCTACTACCACACCGTATCAGGACTATGCAGAAGGCATGGGTCTCGTGCTCAGGTTGGCGTGAGTGATGTTGCTAGGCAACCAGTCAGCTGTTTTGAAAATTAAGAGCAGCGCGAGGAGGTTTTTCTGGAAAGTTCTGTGAGGGGAGACAGTTAGTAAAGAGTTAGCGGTTGAAGAGAGCAGAGGTAGTGTTGGAGAGAAAAAGTGTGCGGTGACAGGAAAAAAACAGCCTTAGAGCAAATCAAAGGCTGTGAAGAGGATTGTAGAAAGGAGGTGTCATTTGTGGAAAGGATCGTAGCCAGAGAGGTGTCGTTGGCAACAGGAGGAGCGGTGACTGAGAGGATCGCAGCGGAAAAGTGTCATTGGCAGCGGAGCAAACTGTTGAGAAGATCGTAGGAGAGAGGTGTCATTTGTGGAGAGGATCATAGCCAGAGAGGTGTTGTTGGCAATGGTAGGAGCAGTGACTGCGAGGATCATAACGGAAAGGTGGGTGTCATTGGCAGCGGAGTGGTAACTGTGGAGAGGATCGTGGCGGGAGGTGTCATTTGTGAGAGGAGAGGTGACTGTTAGAGGAACAATTCAAGGCAAGTGTCGGTGGCATGGGCAGAGGGATTAACATCGGAGTTGGTAAGAGGGAGACATTCTGTGGAAAACTATTTTGGAGTTTTGGGAAGTGTTGGAGAAAAAGAGACAGCTGAAAAATAGTGAAGCGTATAACAGAGAGGTTATAGAAGAGAGTGAGGTGAACAAACAACAACATAAAATTTGGAAATGTTACGTTTCAGAAACTTTTGTTAAATACAAATTACAACTATTTCTTCTTAAAATATTGTTAATTGCTTGTTATATTGTGTGTTAATTTCACTGAAAGTAATTTGTTACTATCGCTTTAATTTTAATGCTAAAGATTGTTGGGATTAAGGGAGAGGAGGTCATGGCCCAGATTCAGAGTTTTAGCTAAAACTTACTATTCAGAGGTAGGTGTTTCTAAGAAAAAAAAAAAAGCAGTCGGAGCCTTAATTGCTCCAACCACAGGGCTTCGTTTTTTCTTTTTAACATAGCTAAAAAGTTAACCCCCTTCTCCCTGCCACCCCCTTCACCACAACCTATTAAAATAAATCAATAAATAAATAACAACCCATCAGGGTATGCTGTTGCTAGTAGAACTACAAGCACCAGCATGCCCATGAATGACAAGTCATGCTGTCACTAGTAGAACCACAAGTGCCAGCATACCCACGAATGACAAGGCATGCTGGCTCTTGTAGAACCACAATGTGCCGGCATGTATTTGGCCCGCTGGGCCAAATAGCGGTACATACCCATTCATAAAAAAAAAAAAACATACTGTGCCCTCATAAAAAATACATTCAAAATGCCCATATGTGCCCCCAAATAATATAAAGAAATAAAATATGTCCAAAATCCCTGTCCCCTTCCAAAAAAAACATACTTTGCCAACATAATTACATGAATGAAAATGCCAACATGTGCCCCCAAATAATATAAAGAAATAAAATATGTCCAAGATCCCTATCCCCTTCCTAAAAAAAATTAATACTGTGCCCACATAATAAAATTAATAAACATGCCCACATGTGCCCCACAAAAATCTAAATAATAAAAAAATGCCCAATATCAATGTCCCCGTATTCCACAAAATCCTTGTAGTGTAGTGTATAAATTGTACCAAAATGCCCAAAAGAGCCCCTAAAAATACATAATCTTTATACTTACCTGCTCTGATGGGGGTATAGTCTTGTAATATTAGAAAAAAGACAGACAGTAGGGCCTCCTTTGATGCACCACTATGTAAATTTGTCTCTCAATTATATAGACATCATCTGAGTAAAACATATCATCTTTTATTAGTATCCATTAAAACCTAGAAAAACAGAAAACCCAAGTGATCTATTGTTTAATCTGCCCATGTGGTATAAGATATATCGGCAAGACCTTGAGAAAATTTAAAACCCGTTTGTTTGAGCACATTAGCTCTATCAAGAATAGTATGAGAGATTGTGACAATTTTAAAACTTTGTCACTGGTAACAAGACATTTCTTTTTATATCACAAATCCAAACCAAAAGGAATCAAGGCCTTTATATTGGAAAAAGTCTCCCTCAATTTGAGGGGGGGGAGATGCTGACTCTATTTTACTCCAGAAGGAATTAAAGTACATTTTCTTGATGAACTCCACATCACCTGTGGGTTTTAATGAATGCACATCGTATACTCCATTTCTATAAAATATACAAAAAATGAAAGATATAAAAAATGTTTATTATTTTTTATTTTTTATTATTTTTGTACACCATGCAAATTATGTATATACTCACTCTATTACTTTATTATTGTTTTATTTCAGACATGTACATATACATGTTTGGAGTCATATCTTGAGATAATATATGGGACTATGATAATTTTACTTCATATTTCTTCTTGAAGTATATATGGTTGAAATTTCAAAAATTTTGGAATCTGTAATTTTGTTTATACTTATGACTTTATTTGAGACCAGAGAGATATATTTTGTAGAAATTATATCATATTAAATACAGAATAACCACAGCTATCTACCACTTTTGGTTATTTAAATTATTGTGATTCTCTTTATATTTTTTATGATAATCTCTATGTTATTCTGTGATACTCTATTTATTATGTATAACAACTTTAATACTGGCAATTTATATCATTATGGTATGCTAATTTATTGTTTGCAGTATTAAATAGTAGTGAACGGCATTATATATCATCTTGTAGGATGTTTCAAATAAGAATTCAACATAGTCCCCTTATTTAATTAAAAAATGTTTGGATGTTGTAACCATTAATAATTTATTTCATAAATATTTTTTTCATTAATAAATCTCCACTTTGTCACACATTATATATATATATATGAAAGCAGGGTATCAGGATAATGCAAACAGCAAACGAAGCACTCAGACAGCCAGCTAGCACAATCAGGAACCAGACGCTATAACCGACACCTGTGGAAGTGAGCAGGGAGTATTTAAGGAGGGATCCTCCAATCACAAGGCAACCCTGACACACCTCCACAAATGATTACCTGACAGCTGGGGAAAAGAGAGCACATAGAACCTAAGCCTGCTAGATCCTGCCAGTGCAACTACTACGGAGTTTAACATTAGTAGCAACTATGCAAAAAATTATGCATAGCCTGTGTCACAAAACATAGAAAGAAAGACAGGAAATAAACATGTTAGCTTGAAGCACAGGAGGGAAAGATGGGATATGTTAGAAGCTTTCACGTATATTAGGGGTTTAACCAGGTACAGAAGAATGGCCATCTCCAAAGCAAGAGATGTATTAGAATAACACCAACATGTACTGATACTAGATGTAATGTGCTGAAACATTGCTTTACTGAAAGAGTAATTAATAAGCTCAATAGCCGATCATCAGAGATGATAGTGAGGTTAACACAGTCATTTAAACATGTTTGGAATAATTGTAAGTACAGTATATCAAAATGTTTAACAAAACTAAGAATCAAATAGGTTCTAAGGCTGTAATGGATTTAAAATTTAAATACAAAAAAATGGAGGGGTAAAGTGTCATCTATCTGCTGTATAACCCTGTTTTTAACATAAATTCTGTGTTTTAACAGATTAAGCACACGTAGGTCTCTCCTGCTCTAGTTTTCTAGCATTCCTTTTCTACATTTACTTCTACAGCAGTTTACAGTCCTTGTTCACCTATAACTCTGGTGCCTCAATGCCTTTTTCTCAGGCCTCTTATTATCTCCATTCATACTGCTTCTCTATGTTAGCAGATATGCACCTTGGGTTTTCACTACCTTGACAATACAAGCAACATTTCTAGTTACCCTTCTAGTTGCCAATCAAATTTCAGGAAAAAATAAAGGATTACTGTATTTTTATGGAATTTCAAATCCTAAAATCTTACATGGAGCCAAGTGTTTTTTCATCTTTATTACAGACTCAATTCAGTCATAATAAGGGTGAGTAATACTGTCATGTTTTGTACAAAACAAATAGATTTCTTGCAGATTTTCCATGGTTATGGACAGTTGCTACTATTTTTTGTCTCACTCTCATTTTTAACATTTGGGTGAAATGTAACGTATTTTTGTAAGTTATCATTGAATTCATAAGAGTTATTCAATAAATATTTTATATTTTACCTGAGGTCACTCTGTTCTGAACTTTTGGTTGCTGTGGGATTCCAACCATATCCAGATAGAGATTCTTGACAATATAAAACTAAATCTGTGGCTGATATTATTTCTTAACTAAGGAATATTTAAAAAGTTTTAAAATCAATTAGTGCCAGAGTTGAATAGTGTATTCCTAAATACATTTATGTGGAATTAGTCTTTTAAAGTTTGTTAGTGTAAGATATTATTTCAATATTAGAAGAAAGACAGACAGTAGGTCCTCTTATGATGCACCACTATGTAGATTTGTCTCTCAATTATATAGACATCATCTGAGTATTAAAACATAGAAAAACAGAAAACCTTCTCCAGCGAAAATATTAAGATAAAAGGGTCTCCAAAACACAAAATATGTACATTTAAATGCCAATCATTTATGAAAGTATGTAGTGGCAACTATTAATATATATCATACATAGTATAACAAATCACGTGTTGGGCATAGTGTGTGACCAATATAATAGATGCAAAAATTAGCAAAGGCTCAATATATTGGCAAATATACAAAACCACTATACATACAAAACGTATAACATTTTTATTAAAAAATGTTTAGATGTTTTAACCATTAATAATTTATTTCATAAATATATATATATTTTTTCATTAATAAATCTCCACTTTGTCACACATTATATATATACTCTTAGATATATCATTGAATATGTTGGTGTATCAGTATGGGTGACTGTTTATCTAATTTATCTACTCATATCCTATTATAATGAGTGGTGCCTATAAGGGGTTAACTAATGTCCGTTTCCCCTTGATTTACACATATAGTGGATAAATAATGGAAATATACCATGGTTAAATGTGGGATACTTG
This sequence comes from Limnodynastes dumerilii, assembly GCA_011038615.1. Lineage (NCBI taxonomy): Eukaryota > Metazoa > Chordata > Amphibia > Anura > Limnodynastidae > Limnodynastes > Limnodynastes dumerilii. Next base: position 39,723 of record WWET01007471.1, read on the forward strand.
GTTAACCACACACGAATGTGGAGATTTGTTTATTATTTTCTTTTGGTTTATAAACAATCCATTCATGCTATTTTGTCTCTCAATTATCCTTCAGGTGTGACAGGGAGCTCCTTTATTGGTCCGCTGGACTTTAAATATGGCTATAGGAGAAGTCATCTGCACACCTTTTCCCCTGATGAAGCAGTAGCGATACGCGCGTCGGGACCAAGTATAATGCAGCTCTCGGTGCACCGGGATTCTGTGTCTCCTCTCCTCTCCTCTCATGATTGCCTAGTGGGTAATGTATAGTGGTAGTGCAGGGATTTGTACTGGCTCGAGTGAGAGTGAAGCACAACCGTGAGGTTGTTAGCGGGTACATACAGGGACAGCCGCCAGATGTTCATTTTAGACCCTGTCCTTGATTTCTCCAATGTGGCTGGTAACAATATGTACTCCTTTCCCTGTTAACCTTTTTGTTTTCTGCTATTATATGCATATGTACTGCTCTAATAATTGCTCTACCAGTTGAGCCCCTATTAGGAGATCCCTCTGCCTATACTTACCCTATGTGATTAATGCCGATAATTTTCATGTTGTAATGGTTTACTCATTGCTCTCATGTACGTTTTGTATGTATAGTGGTTTTGTATATTCGGCAATATATTGAGCCTTTGCTAATTTTTGCATCTATTATATTGGTCACACACTATGCCCAACACGTGATTTGTTATACTATGTATGATATATATTAATAGCTGCCACTACATACTTTCATAAATGATTGGCATTTAAATGTACATATTTTGTGTTTTGGAGACCCTTTTATCTTAATATTTTCGCTGGAGAAGGTTTTCTGTTTTTCTATGTTTTAATGGATACTAATAAAAGATGATATGTTTTACTCAGATGATGTCTATATAATTGAGAGACAAATTTACATAGTGGTGCATCATAAGAGGCCCTACTGTCTGTCTTTTTTCTAATATTGCATTTTTTATGGCCCTCAGATAGCACACTATATTAATATAATAAATAATGATCAATTGGATAATATAGTGCAGCACATTTTTCTTTCTCCTTGTTGGTATAGTCTTGTAAGCTTTTAATCTGGGGGGGTGGCTTTGGCAAAAAAAAATCCTATAGAGACAACATGAACTATGTCCTACACGCAGGACATCCCGTCGCTAATGACAGTTCCACTGTCATTGGGGTATACTTATACCCTCTGCCAGCGTGGGAATTCACGATTTATATCGTGATATTTGGAAATATCACAATGTAAATTTAGAAATATCACAATGTGTTACGAGTTCTTGATTTTAAAACATAATATATTTTGCTGGTCAAATTTACATTATATTGCATGTTGAATACTTAAAAAAATTCTGTACAAACTGAAGTGTCTTGCTTATTCCATCAAGCATAATATTATCAACAAAGTAAAAATACTTTATTTCTGGTGACAGGTTTCTATGAGTCATTATTGGTCTATCTCACCCCTCTGCAATCACTAAACTTACCTACCTTACACTCACTACCCCCCCCCCCCCCTTTTTTTTTTCTCTCCCCCCCCCCTTCTTTTCTACCATTCCTGGGTGGGGTGCACCACAGATTGCTTGGTAATTAAAGATTATTTCCTTTCAATAAACTATTAAAACTACTTAGAAATCATTTTGCTTTGAGTCCTTCCAAATATATCAGAATATGGTTCTGCTGACATCACAGAGCATACTTTTTTTTAAAAGTTAATAGATTGGAGTAAAGATGTATGGCAGAAAAATACACTATAAACAACAACAGTAAAAAGACTATTTCTGAAGACACCACAGTGCATTGAATTTCTTCAAAAAGAATTGATAGAAGTAATGATTAGTCACACAAACATACACAACTAGGTTCACCATCTATCTATACAAATGTTTGCCTTCATGCTCATCTGTCACTTCTACGGCATGTATTTTCTCTTCTTGCATGGGATGTTCTGTGGAGTGGACTGTGTGTTCTTTTTCACCTTGTCGTTTAACATTATCATGTTGTAGATATCTTAAAATAAAAAACAGTACTGTAAAATCCTGGACAAAAGCACTATCATCCCTGCAAATGAGCAAATGAGGACAAGTTATCATAAAATATGGAGTCACTAGGATATGTACTCACTTTTGATAATTCTACAAATTTTCTTAGTTTTCCATGTTCCTTTCCTTTGAGGTCTGACCACCATTTTTGGATCTTCTGCTTATTGTGTTTTATTCGTGTTTGCGAAAGTTAACTCTGGGGTAGACTTTCTCAATGCAGTCATAGTCCCACTTGTCGAAGTATCGTGCCATGATATGCATTTCTGCCTTCCCCATTAGAATCGCTCTGCTTCCACCATCTGTTGGTCCCCCTTTACCAGGCAGTTCATTGTTTGGAGACTTTCCAGACTGTTTTCAGAATGGAAAATGTGTTTTGGGACTTTGCAAAGCAGACATCATGGCTTCCGTCGCTCCCCGATTTTCATGCCAAATATTCATTAGAGTGCGGATCTGAGGTGGAGCTTCAGGTTACAGTTAATATACCTTGTTGAAATTAATAGAAAAACCATTGTGTATTTGATGATGCATCTAGAACATTCCAAAGAACATTAGTCGATCGTTTATATCAAAGGATTCTGGTTTTCTTTTCTTAATACAGGTAATACAGGTAATAACATTTTTCATTTCTTGTTTACCATACAGTTTATATGTTCTATGGTTGAATTGTTCTACTGACAAAGCCCTCTGTGGTGTCACTATGCAGTATGTATGTTCTACGCATCATTGGTCCCACATTACAGCATTGCATCATATAATCCTAATCGTCAGTGTGCATCTGGTCCGTTTGTCACACAAATTCAGCAGAGCAATACATCTATATGCGATCTACATTTGTGGACACAGAACCAGTCATTTTATTCCCGGCGGGGACGCCTGCTGGTTTGAGTTTCCTTGCAGCCACTTGGTTTTAGGAGGTCTACGGCCATACCATAGAAAGCTCTACTTTACCACACAAGATGTTTCTTTGGTGTCTATACAGACAAGTTGGATATCAGCTCTTCGTCAATATCCTTGTGTGCCTTCACCGCAACATCACGGTAAAACTTCAGAGCAACATATATGACTTAATGTTTATGCCTGTACAAGTACAATATCTCCTATTTGATAAACTACATCTTGGCTGCGTTCTGTACAATCCTTTTCTAGCTGTGACTGTCTACCATCATATTGACCATTCTATTTATGTGCACAAGTTTATTTAGCCTACTGCCGTTCCATCTAATAGGTATTTCCTACTATATGCCGCTGTTGTTTGAGCCGTCTTATCTTATTTTATGAGTTCATATCTATAAATATATGTACTTGATGTATATCTAATTTAGGGAGCTGTGACTTCTATGCTTATTCTCAACTCAATAATTTTAATTTTATTTATATAGTTCCATTTGCAGTTAGCTCTGTTGTTCTTTGTAGATTATGTTCTACAGTTGAATTGTTCTACTGGCTAGGCCAATGTAGTGTCACTATGCAGTAAGTATGTTCTATGGTTGAATTGTTCTACTGGCTAGGCCATCTGTAGTGTCACTATGCAGTATGTATGTTCTATGGATGAATTGTTCTACTGGGTAGGGCATCTGTAGAGTCACTATGCTGTATGTATGTTCTATGGTTGAATTATTCTACTGGCTAGGCCATCTGTAGTCTCACTCTGCAGTGTGTATGTTCTATGGTTGAATTATTCTACTGGCTAGGCCATCTGTGGTGTCACTATGCAGTATATATGTTTTATGGTTGAATTGTGTTACTGGATAGGCCATTTGTAGTGTCACTATGCCATACCTCCCAACATTTGAGAATTCGAAAGAGGGACAACATTTTGCGGCCTGGTAGAGTGGGTGTGTCTTGTACCACCCAGTGGGCATGTCTGGGAGAGTGGGTGTGTATTGTCTGGCCCAGACCAGTGGGACTAATGCCTGCCCCTTTTATTTAACAACCATCCGTATGTCTACCTCTTATTATTAGGCCTTCCATCAATATGTCCGCCTGTTTTGTTCAGGATTCACATATGCAGCCTCCATATCTGCCCCTTTATTTGTCCAGCTTCCATATATGCCTCTATATTATTTGTCCAGCCTCCATGTCTGCCCCTTGTAATGTTCAGCCTCCATGTCTGCCCCCTGTAATTTCCAGCCCCCATGTCTGCCCCTTGTAATGTCCAGCCTCCATGTCTGTCCCTTGTAATGTTCAGCCTCCATGTCTGCCCCCTGTAATTTCCAGCCCCCATGTCTGTCCCTTATGTCCAGCCTCCATTGTCTGACCCTTATGTCCAGCCTCCATTGTCTGCCTCTTATATCAAGCCTCCATGTCTGTCTCTTATGTCCAGCCTCCATGTCTGCCCCTTGTAATGTTCAGCCTCCACGTCTGCCCCTTGTAATTTCCACCCCCCATGTCTGCCCCTTGTAATGTCCAGCCCCCATGCCTGTCCCTTATTTCCAGCCTTTATTGTCTGTCCCTTTTAATGTCCAGCCTCCATTGTCTGCCCCTTATGTCCAGCCTCCATTGTCTGACCCTTATGTCCAGCTTCCATTGTCTGCCCCTTATTTCCAGTCTCTGTTGTCTGTCCCTTATGTCCAGCCTCTTCTGTAACTTACCTTTGATGATTTTTCCTTCCTCCGCGGCGCTCCCTCTCCTTGATGCTCCCTGGTCTCCTCTGCTGTGGTCATGCAGTGTGGTCCAACGGGAGCCCTGTAGGACCAAATCTGTTTCTAGAATGGCAGTGACCATATAGGTTCGGTCACTGCCATTCACAGTAATGGCTAGGCCATTTGTAGTGTCACTATAGAGTATTCATGTTTTTTCTTGTGTTTACATATATGACTTCTGTCAAGAGAGAGTTCCAAAAGGGAATTCATTAAAACTTGTGGCAATCTAAGTTGCCAGACTATGCTGACAAGCATAAAAGGTCAGTGGCCATAAAAGCTATGGTCTATCACCCAAAAGCTAACACAGAATTTGTAAAAACAAAAATGCGAACATCCACACTGTTTATAAAAAAAGAGTTAAACTAAGTGCAGGAGTCAAAATGATCTAGAGCAGGAACAGATGATGTCTACATCCCCAAACTGTGGTACTACAGTCTGCTGAGCTTCACAGCAGACACAGAGACACCAAGCCTATCCCTTGGGAGCCTTGATGACATTACGGAAGATAGTGGGATGGTAAGTAAGAATAAAACATGCACTACACACCATAAAGTTGTTTTCATAACATTTAATTACAATAGCAAAACATTATTTTATTTGTGTGCTTTTAAACAACCATGCCATTCTGCCAAGGAACAGCACCATTAAAATAATCTACAGAGTTGTTTCTATTTAGTTTTGCATTATCTGTGGGGTTTCTAGAAGCACCATGGTCAAGCACTGTCCAGTGCTCTGACTCCTCAGGATATTCTAAACTGTCACATGTTTTTTTTAGTAGACATATACTGTGTTACCTGTTTGCGTAATAAGTTGTGTAGGACACAGCATTCCATGACAACCTTACACAATTTATCACGTGTCAGGTTGATATTCATGTAAAAAATGCAGAACTTACTAAGGATACCAAACGCATTTTTGTCTGGACAGACTTATAGTTGTAAATGTGTCTTTCACTTGTAAGTAGCATTTGCGGGAATGGGCGCAACACATTAGAATAAAGTGCAAATGCCTCATTGGCAACAAATACAAAATTAAGATAATTCATTGTCTCTGAAAGTGATGTTAGTTTCAATTGTCCACGCCTGAGACACTCATGAAATTTGGTCTGCTCCAGGGCCCCTCCATCTGACACTCGACCATTTTTGCCAACATCCACAACTATAAATTCATATTTAGCATTTACTATTAGAATGACACAAAAAAAAAACCTTATAATTAAAGAAGATTAAAGGGGGTGTAATCTGGACAAGTTTCCCATCTATAGTGCCTCCACAATTTGGGAAATTCCATTTCTGGTAGAAGGTATCTGCAATTTTTTTATTTATTTCTTGTGTTGTTGACAGAAACTGTTGAAAAATAAAAAATAATCAATAATATATCATGATTACAAATGACATGTAGAAATTCTATTTTTCTATGTATTGCAGCCATCTTTACTTATTGAGGAGCAAAGCTTTTCACAGCCAATCTGTTCAAAGTCAATTGATGAGAGCATTTGTGTTACCCCCACTACATCAATGGGGAAAACAAGACAGGAGGTTCAGTTGTCAAAGGGGAAAAAAAGGCCATGTCATGATACAAAAAGTAATGAGTCCACGAGCAAGACACTTCTGGAGACAGCCCAGGAGTATCTTGAGAAACAAACGGACTATTATGATGGAATAGGTATGATTGTGGCTGCAAAACTGTGTGAAATGGACCAAAGGTACCGCTACGAAACAGAGCGGATTATACATGAAGCTCTGTACAAGGGCAGAAGAGGTGAGATAGATGACAGGAGCACAAAAAAGCACAACGCCACTTCAATGTTCCCTCAGCACTCTTTTCAGTCTATTAATCAGTTATAATACCAAAATCCACCATATGTACCCCCACATTATCCCAACTCCTCCCCAGCAGTTTCATCCACACCAAGATCGTCATCGCTAGGTAGTTTATCCACACCTATTGAAACTCCTCAGTACTATAATTTAGATTAGAATTGGACATGTTAGCAGTTTTTAATAAGTTAATGTTTCACTATGTTTTATGTTGAGTTTGCTCATTTGTGTTACGCTAATTAATATAAGAAATGTATATTGTTTACAATTGGCATGTACTTATTTGTTCAAATAATCTATATTTTCTTACCTTTAAATTGTCGTTTTTTAGTTCTTCAATAATAGCATCACAAGTTTCTGGGATTATCTGTCCCAAAGCCTGTGCTGAAATGGCACAGCTAAATTTTAGGTTCTCAAAGGACCTCCCAGTTGCCAGGATCTTTAACATGGACACTAGACGCTGCTCTGCTATAATTGCTTGCCTCTTCTTTGTGTCTTTTTTCTGTATTGCTGGAGTAACAATATATAGTAAATTCGCAAAGGTTTCATAAGAAAATTCCTGAAATCATCAAGGCCAATCATAGCATGTGCTTGGCTTTGAGGAACATCCATAATTTACTGTTCTGACATTCTGACATTCTGAAAAAAAACGATGAAAATAAGATCATGTATCAATTAGGGATGTAGGCAGGGTTAAAATTTACACACACATACATGCATACAAACATAAATACATGCAAACACACACATACATGCAAAACCAGTGATCGAAGTGGGTCGGTATGTAACGGTATGGTATATTGCCACTTCTGTGAGTCGGCTCTGAGTAAGAATACAGCTGCTCATAGGATTTTAAGATTCTATGAGTGGCTGTACTTTTACTAAGTGTGGGCTCACAGAAGTGATGGTATGCCATACCACCGTATGGCATACCTACTCACTTCTCACTGCCACCGGGAGCTTTGATTTTCACAGGGCTGGCTGTGCTATGCACAGCTGCAGCTCTGAGCAGAGGACACAAGTGTGACCTAAGGTCATGTGAGCGTCATTAGACTGCAGAGAGCACGCCATAGAGGAAAGAGCCAGAAGAGACACAGGAAAGGTAAGTTTATTACAGAGTTCTTTTAGAAAATATATGGGGAATGGGGATTTGGAATGGGGGATTGGGAAGCTGAACATGAAAGGGCCAATAAGAATGGACACATATAGAGGGGCAATCATTCTGACTGGAGACAGAAGAGGGGGCAATAAGTATGGGTGGACACAAAGTTGGGGCAATATGGCTGGCTGAAAACAAGAGGGGCAATAAGGCTGACTGGACACTCATAAAGAGGGGGCTATAAGACTGGCTGGGCACAAAGAGCGGGTATAAGACTGGGTAAACTGAAGGAGGGGGCAATAAGACTGGGTGGACACAAATAAAGTGGGGAGTAATAAGGGTGGCTGAACACAGGACAGACAATAAGGCAGGGCAAACTGAAGGATAGGACAATAAGGCTGCCTGCACACAAAGTTGAGGCAATAAGGCTGGCTGGACATAAGAGGGGCAATAAGGCTGGCTGAACACTCAAAAAGAGGGGACTATAAGACTGGCAAAAAGGGGGCAATAAGACTGGGTAAACTGAAGGAGGGGGCAATAAGGCTGACTGCACACAAATAAAAAGTGGGGTGTAATAAGGCCGTCTGGACACAGGAGGGACAATAAGGCTGGGCAAACTGAACGAGGGGACAATAGGGCCGACTGCACACAAATAAAGTTGGGGCAATAAGGTTGGCTGGACACAGGAAGGACAATAAGGCTGGGTGGTCACTCATTAAGAGGGGCTATAACATGGGCTGACCATAGAGAGGGGACAATAAGACTGTTTGGACAAACAAGGAGGGGAAAATAACATTGACTGGACACAAATAAAGAGAGGGCAATAAGGCTGGGTGGACACACATAAAAAATTGGCTGTAAGAATGGCTGGACAAAATGAGGGGGCAATAAGACTGTTAAGACAAACAGAAAGTGAGGACAACAAGGTTGACTGGACACAAATAAAGAGGGGGCAATAAGGCTGGCTGGGAAAACAAAAGGAGGGGCAATAATGCTGGTTGGACAAACAAACAGAAGGAGGGGACAATAAGGGTGACTGGACACAAATAAAGAGGGAGCAGTAAGGCTGGCTAGACAAAGAAGGAGGGACAATAAGGCTGGCTGGGCACACAAAAGGAGGGGCAATAATGCTGGTTAAACAAAATAGAAGGAGGGGACAATAAGATTGACTGGACACAAGTAAAGAGGGGGGCAATAAGGCTGGCTGGACACAGAAGGAGGGGCAATAAGTTTGGGTGGACACTCATAAAGAGGGGGCTATAAGACTGGCTGGACAAAGAGGCTGGACAAAGAGGGGGCAATAAGACTGGCTGGCCACAAAGAAGGAAGGGACAATAAGGTTGGTTGGACTCATCTTGCCCCTAGAAACGGCCTTGTTGGGAGTTATCATAGTTTTTCCCTAGCGCTAACCAGATCCTTTCAGTGTTCAAGTGTTCACTGTAGAAATCATGACCCACATGACATGTACACAGTGTGATTATTTATTGTTGACCTGTTTATTTGCCAAACTCAAGACACATCTGGTGCTGAAATTTCCATACCCCCACTTCTAAATTTCCACTTCGAGCACTGTGCAAAACCTCACACATATATGCAAAACCACACATACATTCCAACACACATACACAAATAAATACATACATACATACATACATACGTATTGAATATATCTCAAAATTTGCATATACATGTCAGATAGATGATCAGAATATTTTTGAGGTTTTAGTCCCAAAAACAGGCTATCCTCGAACAGCAACCAAAAAGCAACACTACAATAGAAGCAAAGCTATTGAAAGGAAATGATGTTTTTCATACATCCTGTTGTGGACTGACACCTTTATTGTTGCTGTCAATCCCCCTCTGCACTGCCTTTTATTTAAATCATCTCATCATATCTGATGATTATTCCATAGTCTGTTTGTGTAAAAGATATTTTGGAGAACAATAAAACTAAAGAAAAATCTGTTGTTTTTTTTTCGGACAAGAATCGCATAGTATATGGCAACTTCTCACTAGAAATTCATGCTGTGACGATAATCCTTATAGTGTGTGGCAAGCTTAAGAGTACAAAAAAGCATTACTAAGGTTCTGTATGGAAAGAGATCTATGAGGGTGACATCATGGGCTCGATTTACTGAAGTTGAGATTGTCAAAATCGCCAGTGTTTGCTATTTTTTACTGTCGATTTTGAAATCTCAGATTTACTAAAGCTGATTTGCCTATTAAATCAGTTTTTTTTTTTTTATCGCCGTTGTTGAGTTAGCTCAGGTGATTTTCCCCATTCAGGAGATACAAATTTCAGATTTACTAAGAAGTGAATTTTCAACTTGCAGTAGAATGGGTTAAAAATCACCAGAGATAATAGAGATGGCTGTGATTGTCGATTTCATTGAAATTGGCACTCACTTTGTAAAAAAAACTCCCACGTTAACCGCAAAACTTGAGAAAAAACACTAGGAATAGTAATAAACTGTTGACGTGGCTTGGTTTCAACCCCTAGCATGCTGCAATATATAGTACTATAAGGCACAGTATGCCCTTGTATTGCAGGACATGTTGTGCCTTATAGTACCATAAGCAGCAGCATGGCAAGGGTTAACAGAATGGCGCAGCATACAAAATGATCCTGAACTTAAATTATATGAATCACCTTCTATCACCACCCCCTATCCTGTAATAAATATTAAAATGTCCCCCTATATTACAATAACTGTCCTCCGTATATTATATAATTAAATAAATGTCATCCGTATAATAAATAAATTAATACATGTCCTTCGTCTAATAAATAAATAAATGCCGTCCGTATATTATATAAAGAAATAACTGTCCTCTGTATATTATGTAAAGAAATAACTGTCCTCTGTATATTATATAAAGAAATAAATGTCCTCCGTATCATGAAAAATAAGCAATAACTGTCACCATTGACTTTAATGAATTATTAAGCGTGCCCCTTGTATTTTTGAAACCATTCATGTACCTTAACCATATTTTAATTGATAACATTACCCCTATGCATATCATATATAATGAATTATGTAAACTATCACAATTAAAATTAATAATGTTTCCTTTGTAAATATATCAAATATAATATTAATATATCAATTAATAATAATATGTATATTACTCATGTTTTTGAAGTCTTCAGTGTTGCCAGGCGACGTTCTGCAGATTGGCTCTTCCTCTTCTTCATGAAGGACCGCGGGAGCTGCTTTTGTATCTTTGGTGTCCCTCCGGCGAGTGAATCTACTCAGTACAGGGCCTATATTTATATTCTTGGACATCCGACCTCTGAGGGTATAAATAGAGGCTCTGTGCTGAGTAGATTCATACGCTGGGGGGACACCAAGGAAACAGGAGCAACTTATGCTGACCCCCTGGAAGAAAAGGAAGAGCCGGCCTGCAGAACATCGTCTAGCAACACTGTAGACTTCAAAACCATGAGTAATATACAGATTTCTTATTTATTGAGTATTCTGTTTTGCATTTTCAAATTATGTTTACATATATATTTACTTAGGGAAAAAGATTTATTATTATTGTGATGGTTTACATGGTTAAATATATATTATATACTCGGGTGTAATTTTATCTTTCAATATATGCTTAATGTACATTAATTGTTTACAAAAATGTAAAAATACTACTGTGG
>WWET01007472.1:12636-28816 GCA_011038615.1 Limnodynastes dumerilii
AAGAGAAAGAAAGAAAAAAGGAAGATGGGAGAGAGAGACAGAAAGAGAGAGAGGGGGGTTGTAGAGAGAAATGGGGGAGAGAGAGAGGGGGGGACAGAGAGAGAGAGGGGGAGTAGAGAGAGAAAGGGGGGAGAGAGAAAGAGAGAAAGGGGGGACAGAGAGAGAAAGAGAGAGGGGGAGAGAGAGAGAGACCACAGAGTTTTTGTGCTCACATGCCCATCCCGATCAATGTGTGTCTATGAATCAGCATAATATCTATATTATAATAAACCTAGAGTAGGCCGTATTGCGTAATAACGCTACAAGTGATGTCATCGGTTATATCTGCATCGCATTTCTGTTCAGGTGACATTTAACTCCTGCTAAGTATAATTACACACAAATGTCTTCCCTCCATCCTGCGATGTGCAGTGTCTACTCGTTGTATTGAGGGAAGGTTTGGCATATATAAAGTGACTAGCCCTGGAGGGAAAGGGATTGCAGCCAGTATTGGTAGTGATGAGCCAGATGTCATACATGACCTTATACACAAGAATTACTCCCGTCAATCCCCAGCAGCTTAATATTCCTGCCCACACATACACACAGTGTCAGTCAGCGGCATGAACTCACTGAGGCTTCTGACACACATCATAGCGCTTCCCAATGGAATACTACAGAGGTTGCCCAGTATCTAACCCTTCCAGCAAGTATCCGAGCTCAGGCCTTATTCACCAGGGCAAACACTCCATACAGACACAGTGCTAAATATGTAATCACACAGAAACATAGAATGTGACGGCAAATAAGAGCCACTTGTCCCATTCTGTCTGCCCGATTTATTTTTTTTATGATACCGAAGAAGATCCCGAGGCAAGAGGTGAGTATTTATTCTACCCCTACCATTATCCTAATTCTCACCCTAACCCTCCCCTTCCATTACCCTAGCCGTAACCCTGCCTTACTTGCAGTCTGACACTAAGACTCCCTTCCCCAGAGCCAGACCCCAACCCCTTCACTGCAGCCTGACCCTAAGACTCCCCGCCCCGCAGCCTGACACTAAGACTCCCCTCACTGCAGCCTGACCCTAAGACTCCCCGCCCTGCAGCCTGACACTAAGGGCCTGATCCAGACCTACGCATGAGAGCGGAGCGTATTATCACTCCAGCGTAAAAACTTTCACTCCCACGACACTCCCCTTACCTTTACCTCCGTACACCGGCTGAACCCTACCTTAACTTTTCCCGGCGTCGGTAGGAATTTTCGTAGCGATGCGCTGATCGTACCGGAGTATGCACGCCCATACTGTACAATTTAAATGGCTCCCCCCGTCTACATTCTCTAACTCCAGCGTCCGTACTAACTTCGTAATATAAACACGCCCCGTCGTCGGAAAAAACTCAAGAATACGGACGTCTGAATCGCCGCTACGAAAAGGTCTTTGGAACGACCGGAAGTTATCACTCTGCACATGCGCAGTGCGTTTTTTCTGCCAAATTTACACTTATGACCAGCATACGATCGCTTGCGAGCGTAGGTCTGGATCAGGCCCTAAGACTCTCCTCCCCGCAGCCTAACCCTAACCCTTCCTTCCCCACAGCCTGACCCTACGACCCCCATTCCAGCAGCCTAACTCTAAGACTCCCTTCCCCGCAGCCTGACCCTAAGGCTCCCTTCCCCAGAGCCTGACCCTAAGACTCCCTTCCCCACAGCCTGACCCTAAGACTCCCCTCACTGCAGCCTGACCCTAAGACTCCTTTCCCCGCAGCCTGACCCTAAGACTCCCTTCCCAGGAGCCTGACCCTAAGACTCCCCTCACTACAGCCTGACGCTAAGACTCCCTTCCCCGCAGCCTGACCCTAAGACTCCCTTCCCCACAGCCTGACCCTAAGACCCCCATTCTAGCAGCCTAACCCTAAGACCCCCTTCCCCGCAGCCTGACCCTAAGACTCCCCTCACTGCAGCCTGACCCTAAGATTCCCCTCCGTGCAACCTGACACTAAGACTCCCTTCCCCGCAGCCTGACCTTAAGACTCCCTTCCCCACAGCCTGACCCTAAGACTCTCTTCCCTTCAGCCTGACCCTAAGACCCCCATTCTAGTAGCCTTACCTTAAGACTCCCTTCCCCACAGCCTGACCCTAAGACTCCCCTCACTGCAGCCTGACCCTAAGACTCCACTCCCCGCAGCCTGACCCTAAGACTCCCTTCCCCCCATCCTGACCATACGACTCCCTTCCCCACAGCCTAACCCTAAGACTCCCTTCCCCACAGCCTAACCCTAAGACTCCCTTCCCTGTAGCCTGACCCTAAGACTCCCTGTACTTCCTATCTATCTTTTATGTGTACTTCCTATCTATCTTTTATGTGTACTTCCTATCTATCTTTTATGTGTACTTCCTATCTATCTTTTATGTGTACTTCCTATCTATCTTTTATGTGTACTTCCTATCTATCTTTTATGTGTACTTCCTATCTATCTTTTATGTGTACTTCCTATCTATCTTTTATGTGTACTTCCTATCTATCTTTTATGTGTACTTCCTATCTATCTTTTATGTGTACTTCCTATCTATCTTTTATGTGTACTTCCTATCTATCTTTTATGTGTACTTCCTATCTATCTTTTATGTGTACTTCCTATCTATCTTTTATGTGTACTTCCTATCTATCTTTTATGTGTACTTCCTATCTATCTTTTATGTGTACTTCCTATCTATCTTTTATGTGTACTTCCTATCTATCTTTTATGTGTACTTCCTATCTATCTTTTATGTGTACTTCCTATCTATCTTTTATGTGTACTTCCTATCTATCTTTTATGTGTACTTCCTATCTATCTTTTATGTGTACTTCCTATCTATCTTTTATGTGTACTTCCTATCTATCTTTTATGTGTACTTCCTATCTATCTTTTATGTGTACTTCCTATCTATCTTTTATGTGTACTTCCTATCTATCTTTTATGTGTACTTCCTATCTATCTTTTATGTGTACTTCCTATCTATCTTTTATGTGTACTTCCTATCTATCTTTTATGTGTACTTCCTATCTATCTTTTATGTGTACTTCCTATCTATCTTTTATGTGTACTTCCTATCTATCTTTTATGTGTACTTCCTATCTATCTTTTATGTGTACTTCCTATCTATCTTTTATGTGTACTTCCTATCTATCTTTTATGTGTACTTCCTATCTATCTTTTATGTGTACTTCCTATCTATCTTTTATGTGTACTTCCTATCTATCTTTTATGTGTACTTCCTATCTATCTTTTATGTGTACTTCCTATCTATCTTTTATGTGTACTTCCTATCTATCTTTTATGTGTACTTCCTATCTATCTTTTATGTGTACTTCCTATCTATCTTTTATGTGTACTTCCTATCTATCTTTTATGTGTACTTCCTATCTATCTTTTATGTGTACTTCCTATCTATCTTTTATGTGTACTTCCTATCTATCTTTTATGTGTACTTCCTATCTATCTTTTATGTGTACTTCCTATCTATCTTTTATGTGTACTTCCTATCTATCTTTTATGTGTACTTCCTATCTATCTTTTATGTGTACTTCCTATCTATCTTTTATGTGTACTTCCTATCTATCTTTTATGTGTACTTCCTATCTATCTTTTATGTGTACTTCCTATCTATCTTTTATGTGTACTTCCTATCTATCTTTTATGTGTACTTCCTATCTATCTTTTATGTGTACTTCCTATCTATCTTTTATGTGTACTTCCTATCTATCTTTTATGTGTACTTCCTATCTATCTTTTATGTGTACTTCCTATCTATCTTTTATGTGTACTTCCTATCTATCTTTTATGTGTACTTCCTATCTATCTTTTATGTGTACTTCCTATCTATCTTTTATGTGTACTTCCTATCTATCTTTTATGTGTACTTCCTATCTATCTTTTATGTGTACTTCCTATCTATCTTTTATGTGTACTTCCTATCTATCTTTTATGTGTACTTCCTATCTATCTTTTATGTGTACTTCCTATCTATCTTTTATGTGTACTTCCTATCTATCTTTTATGTGTACTTCCTATCTATCTTTTATGTGTACTTCCTATCTATCTTTTATGTGTACTTCCTATCTATCTTTTATGTGTACTTCCTATCTATCTTTTATGTGTACTTCCTATCTATCTTTTATGTGTACTTCCTATCTATCTTTTATGTGTACTTCCTATCTATCTTTTATGTGTACTTCCTATCTATCTTTTATGTGTACTTCCTATCTATCTTTTATGTGTACTTCCTATCTATCTTTTATGTGTACTTCCTATCTATCTTTTATGTGTACTTCCTATCTATCTTTTATGTGTACTTCCTATCTATCTTTTATGTGTACTTCCTATCTATCTTTTATGTGTACTTCCTATCTATCTTTTATGTGTACTTCCTATCTATCTTTTATGTGTACTTCCTATCTATCTTTTATGTGTACTTCCTATCTATCTTTTATGTGTACTTCCTATCTATCTTTTATGTGTACTTCCTATCTATCTTTTATGTGTACTTCCTATCTATCTTTTATGTGTACTTCCTATCTATCTTTTATGTGTACTTCCTATCTATCTTTTATGTGTACTTCCTATCTATCTTTTATGTGTACTTCCTATCTATCTTTTATGTGTACTTCCTATCTATCTTTTATGTGTACTTCCTATCTATCTTTTATGTGTACTTCCTATCTATCTTTTATGTGTACTTCCTATCTATCTTTTATGTGTACTTCCTATCTATCTTTTATGTGTACTTCCTATCTATCTTTTATGTGTACTTCCTATCTATCTTTTATGTGTACTTCCTATCTATCTTTTATGTGTACTTCCTATCTATCTTTTATGTGTACTTCCTATCTATCTTTTATGTGTACTTCCTATCTATCTTTTATGTGTACTTCCTATCTATCTTTTATGTGTACTTCCTATCTATCTTTTATGTGTACTTCCTATCTATCTTTTATGTGTACTTCCTATCTATCTTTTATGTGTACTTCCTATCTATCTTTTATGTGTACTTCCTATCTATCTTTTATGTGTACTTCCTATCTATCTTTTATGTGTACTTCCTATCTATCTTTTATGTGTACTTCCTATCTATCTTTTATGTGTACTTCCTATCTATCTTTTATGTGTACTTCCTATCTATCTTTTATGTGTACTTCCTATCTATCTTTTATGTGTACTTCCTATCTATCTTTTATGTGTACTTCCTATCTATCTTTTATGTGTACTTCCTATCTATCTTTTATGTGTACTTCCTATCTATCTTTTATGTGTACTTCCTATCTATCTTTTATGTGTACTTCCTATCTATCTTTTATGTGTACTTCCTATCTATCTTTTATGTGTACTTCCTATCTATCTTTTATGTGTACTTCCTATCTATCTTTTATGTGTACTTCCTATCTATCTTTTATGTGTACTTCCTATCTATCTTTTATGTGTACTTCCTATCTATCTTTTATGTGTACTTCCTATCTATCTTTTATGTGTACTTCCTATCTATCTTTTATGTGTACTTCCTATCTATCTTTTATGTGTACTTCCTATCTATCTTTTATGTGTACTTCCTATCTATCTTTTATGTGTACTTCCTATCTATCTTTTATGTGTACTTCCTATCTTTCTTTTATGTGTACTTCCTATCTTTCTTTTATGTGTCTCCACTGACATTGGAGGTTTCCAAGGACACAGCAAAACGTATCTGGTCCTCATCCATCTCACCTTGCCTTTATGGAACATATATGTTCCTAATGACTTGTTCCTCGGATCTTCATTAGTGGTAACTAAATCAGATCATCATAATCTATTATTGTAAGAGTTGCTTACTATGGGCCGTATTCACACTTAAGAGCAAGTTAAGTGAGGACAGATCTGCACCTAACTCACCCGTCCCGCCCCTAACCCGCCTCCATTTTTAGGTACCTTATGGCAATTAAGGGCTATCTTGTCTTAGCGTGCGTAGTTTCCTTCTTAATAAGGAAACTATGCACAGACAACGCCTAATCTAAATCCCCCCCCCTCCCACTTCTACCTAAACACTCCCCAAAGCAGCATTACGCTGCTTAATTCTAACTAAACTGCTCCATGCGGTCTTTAAAGACCACACAGAGGCAATCTACATACTGTACCTAAACGGTACATCTAAATCCCCCCCCCTCCCACTTCTACCTAAACACTCCCCAAAGCAGCATTACGCTGCTTAATTCTAACTAAACTGCTCCATGCGGTCTTTAAAGACCACACAGAGGCAATCTACATACTGTACCTAACTGGTACATAGATTGCGTAAATTACCTACTACGCATGGAAATCTATGCACCTAAGAGTTGAAGCTTCTTAGGTGTGAAGATTGTCCCTAGAGTCCTAGCCCTTACATACAATTTTACTTTACATACTCGGTCTGGGGCGGGTGTGTAAGATTTAAGGTAGGGTCAGAGCACAGAAGGTCTGCGCATTCAAGGGCAGTGTATCTCCCACGTACGAACTTTAGGTTCGCACAAACGTAAGTCCATTCCATGCAGTTGTTATTAAATCTGGATCCAGCCTTAGGCCCCGTGCCGCCAATACCTTGGCCAGGCCCATGTCCATCACCTTCCTAGAGGGCTGCGCAACATTAGCATAGAACATGTTCAACCCATATGTTAGTCCGGTGGGACTTCGACAGTCCACCCCTATGGGACTTCACACCGTGTGATGTCACATAGATTTTTAGCGCCACTAATTTTTTTGTGCTACAAATTCTCATGACAGCCCGGCATGTAATGGTAAAAAAAATCAACTAAATTCTAATTTAATCAAGAGTTCCTGAAAATTACGCTCTTAGCATTAGAAACATGCAGTTCTTGGCATTGTATCTTTACTGGAGAATTCCCTAAAAAATCCTACTTTAATATTCAGCGTGACCTTAATAGCTGAACACGAGTAGGATCCAGGTGTTTACTTCAGAGCTCTGATCTCCAGCTCCGCATAGCTCACTGAGGTTTACTGTGTCTTAGTAAACTGGAACAGGATTCAGAGGATGAACCCTTAGGTATTAAAACAAAAACCCTTTGAAGCTGCAGAATAGAGATTGTTACTGAAGCTGTTGTACCGAGGTCATATATGAAAGCGACAGTTAATTTTCTTTGGGGGATTTAACCCGGAAAATTAACATTTTGCAAAGTACAAGAATATTAAATTACTTCATACACAATACACGCAACGATTGTGACATAAAACCCAACTACCAAAGGTATTTGTCGTCTAGAAATGTTTTCTCTTTCTGAAGTTTCATTTCAATGACATTTAAAATAGTTTTGCATTTGGCTAATGGAGCCTGAGAAACTGATTAGCAGTGGTTTCGACAAATACCGTTCACCATGTCACTGGATTGACTTGTGAGGTCATCTTGCGGCCTCTTTCTCCTTCTGCTCCTCTGCTCACCCACTGAAGCTGCTGGGAGAAAAGTACCCAGCAGCGCGAATAATACTTTCCTTACAGTCCCTGTGGTTTGAGGCATTAGTTATTGTTCCTTCAAGTCATCAGCTAGTAAGTACACACCATGGAGGAGAAAACATCAGAGAAGACTTCAGTAGGTCAGTAAACCTGTATCATTTATTCTTCCCGGGGTACCTGCTATGACATTTATTGTTCCCAGTACCTACTGTTCCCGGACGCTGTGCTCTTCTGTGCTTCTCCGGTCACTGGTTTAGGGTTAGGGTTAGGGTTAGAATTAGGATTAGGATTATGGTTAGGGTTAGCAATTGGAGTTAGGGTCAGGATTATTGTAATGCCAAACAGACATGGCGGCATTACAATATTCAACTAAATAAATGTTGCGATAATGACTCTGGACCGTATACGGGGATCTGTCCGTCCGACAGAGAGAGGGGAGTGCACGCCCCCTGTTACTCCCCTCTCTTGTGCTTACACTGCCATAAGCCTGCCTTAAATCCATCGTGCGGATCAGCGGTCCATACGACCGCTGATCCACCCAAGTGTCGGAGCCCCCTCCCACACTGTACACTTTGCCCATTTTAGCAGGCAGAGGGGAAGCACAGCCCATTTGCACGCAAAAGGAACAGAGTTCTGTAGAAAGTTTGCTAACATCTGTAGGGTGCATGCGCCCCCCAGTCAAATCAGGCCACTTACGCACCTTGCATGCATAAGTGACCTGACGTGCACAGGTCTGGATACGGCCCTCTGTCTGATGAATAAATGACGATCAGGCAAACCACTCTCTACTGTCTGTATTTTTTTGTGTGCTGGTATTACAGTGTATACTGTACATGCACACACATAAGTGCCCATATAAAATTGTCTATCAAAAAAACTGGTTTCTACATTTTTGTGCTGCTACCTAGAGACTCCAAAAAAATATCATATAAGGCACATGTGTAAGTTGTCACTCTGTGTGGACAGGCAGCGATCACATCTCTCATGTGTTGGATGGAGGAGGGTACAGGCTGTCCCTGCTACTTGGATACCTGCGGTGCCCTTGCACGCAATATCATGATGTTTGTGATGGCAGCCATTTGAGTACTGCCAATAGGCATTGTGATCGTTAAACCAAGACTATTGAGCATATACATCCAAGTAATAGCAAGGTAAGTCACATTTAGGTACAACCCACTCAGTGCAGACACCTGTTGGAATCCTTGCTCTAGGGTTATGTCTACCTCTGCCCGCCACTGACCAATCCCATATAGGAACATAGGAAGGAACAGGCAATGGAGCAAAAGAACATAAACAGACTCAGGAATTATATAATAATCAAGACGGTCATGACTTTTTCATTACAAAGCACTTACAGCTGTATCCATACACAAAGCCCATAAGGTAACAACTGAGATTATTCCCATTTTAATCTTGAGAGACTCCTGCTGTCCGCTCAGTACTGAAGTATCTCTCCGATAAACATGCAGACTGTAACGGCCTCTCGTTCAGGGCAAGTGATACGGATTAAGGATGATAAACTATTAGTGGATAGCTAAAAGCATGATACAGGTGGATAGTTGAACAGTAAATAAATTCTAATAAAAATTAAAAACAAGGAAATGTTTTCAGAATTTTAATTCATTAAAAGAATTAAAGAATTTCTCAAGAATTTCTCATTACCCAGGTAATGAGAAAGGGCCGGACCCTCATTTAAGAACTTTAGGGGACTTACATAAGCCTCTTTTATACACCCTTACGATGGCTGTATCCTCGCCACATAGGTGGGGATAGCCGTGTAAATGAGGGTTCGGGGGCGAGGGAAGCCCCGTACGTCCGCAGACATAGACGCATGTAAAGCATGCGGGGGGTCAGGAGCTTTCCCATAGTGCATAGAGCCTTACTGGTGACAATGCTCTGGTCCATTGTTAATAGTATGCATTAACCTTAAAGGTTATTATTACAGAAAAGGCAAATCCCAATCCAAAAACTAAATGTTTTGTTCCTTTAACCCGCATTAGATAAAATAAAATATTTTTTGATTTTGATGTTGTGAAAATTGACTTCTTCGGGTTAATGGCGTGAAAATAAGATCTCATTATAAAATGTGCAGTGCGCTATATATAACCCTGCCTCCACCTCTCACAGGCAGACGGATCCTCCGCACTCAGTCAATGAACAGCAACAATGCGAAAAATTGTGCCGTGCCTTTTCTCTTCTACACCGAGGCGTTTAAAGGTGCCGAGCCTCCTGACGAGATGTCCTACCATTACCTTCTGAAGGGGCGCATTGTGCATACACATAAACAAATATGACAGATGAGGAAAGAGAAGCAAAACAGAGGGGGAAGCCTGAACACCGACATCACTGCACAACAATATTATCCCCACAAAAGCCATCCTTCATGAGGAGGAAGAACCAGGGAGTGTGCGCAAAGCAGGCGGTGGTGACCTTGAGGATTCCTGCTTCCTATGTCTGCCTGTGGGACAGCTGCATTGTGACACCAGATCCACAGCCCCCTAGAGAGGCCCGGCCGGCTCTGGTGCTGCAGCAGATACCTAGGAAGAGAGAGCTCAGACATCAATCTGAGCCTGTCTTATAATGATTGTGTTACCAGATGAAAGAGGAAGGAGATAATTCCTCCTACCACGGATAGAAGGGCTTCTGTTTATACTGGGGGTTATGGTGACATAGAAATTGTAGAAAGGCAGGAACGGGGGGACACACGTTTCTTTATTTTACTAAATATTTTCTTTTGACAATAAACTGATTTGTTGCACAATAAAAGGGGACACGGGGGCCAAGCTGGAGGTTTGCGGACGCCATAGCAGAGGGGACCGCATGTCATCGCAAATGTGGTTGCAGGTAGCCACTATGGACCTAATTCAGACTTAAGAAGCTCCAGCTTCTTAAGTGCAGAATCTCCCGATTTACACAATCTACGTACCTAACTGGTAAAGACTACAGGGAGTAGTTTAGGCAGAAGGAGGCGTAGGGGAGGTTTTAGGTAGAAGTGGGAGGGGTTTAGATTAGCCAGGGAGGGAAGGGAAGGAAGGATCCTTCTTAAGAAGGAAAATACGCAGGTTCATTAAAATGGGGGGCGGGTTAGAGGCAGGAGGGTATTAAGGTACACACAGCCATTGTAAGTGTCAGGACCCTGAAGGCATTGTCACGTATGCAACTCATACTTTATTGGTGGGAGACCCTCTGCACCAATAACACATCATGATATTGAAAGGATCTGACCAATTAGAAACGGCTGGGAGGAGGAGGCATCCTCCTGTATGAGGTCCAAAACTGATGACCAGTTTTCCTATGGAGGACATAGGAAGCTCAAACTAAGGTGATCAAGTGCACAGTTCAGGAGAGTCAGGGGGTGTGTTTCGTCTACCCAGGAGGGCCCTTCCTCCTTGCAGAGAATATACAAACTCCACACAGCTAAGACCTTCTCTGGGGCTCGAACTCATGACCTCAGCTCAACGAGGCAGAAGTGTAAACCACTTCAGCCACAGTGCTGCCCTATTCTTTTTCATGCAATGTTACATTTGTTTGTAATAGGAAACAGTGAATGTTCATCTGTGTGACTTGTTTTTGTCATTTAATAGATAAGGTGCCGGACATTGCTTGGGGTAGATAAGAAAATAAGCCTAAGACAGATAGGTATTGATCCATTGTTTCCCTCCTCTATTTCGAACACATAGATCAATGGGATGACCAGAATAGGGCTTAGAAATAAGACCAAGAAATATTGTGAGTCTTCAAGATTAGGCTTTACATTGGAAGGTAATGAAATCCTTAGATTTGATGAAAACGCATCCCTGTGCTAACAGAAACACAACCTAACTTCCCAAAATGTATTTATATGTGACATATACTGGAATGCCGTCCTCATCCATTCTCACATATTTTAGTATGTGTCTTTCCCAAACCCTTAATATAACTCACATATATTATAGTATATGCTGTTCCAAGACCCCCTAATATACCCCACATGCAGTCTCACCTGGAATACTGTGATCAGTTCTGGAGCCCGTATCTCCAGAAGGACATGTATACATTAGAGACTATTCAAAGAAGAGCAACTAAAATGGTGCATGGCCTGTGTCGCGCAACATACCAAGACAGACTAGAGGAAGTAATCATGTATAGCTTGGAGCAGAGAAGAGCAAATAAAATGGTGCATGGCCTGTGTCACACATCTTACAGAGAGTGACTAGAGGAACTAATCATGTATAGCTTAGAGCAGAGAAGAGTAACTAAAATGGTGTGTGGCCTGTGTCACACAACATACAGGGAGAGACTAGGGGAAGTAACATGTATAGCTTGGAGCAGAGAAGAGCAACTAAAATGGTGCATAGCCTGTGTCACACACTATACAGAAAAAGACTAGAGGAAGTAACATGTATAGCTTGGAGCAGAGAAGAGCAACTAAAATGGTGCATGGCCTGTGTCACACAGCACACAGAGGAAGACTAGAGGAAGTAACCATGTATAGCTCGGAGCAGAGAAGAGCAACTAAAATGGTGCATGCATGGCCTGTGTCACACACCATACAAAGAAAGAGTGGAGATGTTGCCTATAGCAACCAATAAGATTCTAGCTGACATTCTCTAGTATGTAATAGGAAAGTGAGAGGTAGAATCTGATCGGTTGCTATGGGCAACATCTCCACTTTTCCAAACCCGCAGTTTAGTAAATCTGGCCTATAGATGGAGGCTTGGTCCTCAAGGTGAGGTTATATTAAGATTTCAGACATTGTGGATTTGAAATTCACAGGTTTCAAACATCATAAAAAACAACTTACCAGCTGCCTTCATAAAGTCTATGAATGTAACAACAATTTCTATGAACTATTTAAATTTATGAAGTGTCAGCATGTTATATATATGGCTCTACACAGGGGAGTGACAAACTGAGGAAACCGTGACACATATGATTTCTTCTTCTGTTCCCAGGATTTAAGACGGTTAATATGCGAAAACGGAGCCATGTAAGCAAAGAACAGTTGTAGTTTAGGTCAATGTCACCATAAATAGGCTAATGTTGCCTAAAGACACTGGGTAATCATGGAGTTGCTACCTTCAGTGGGTAAAGTTCTAGGAGAATAATGAATTTTGATAAGTACTTACAATAAAGATATAAATGTAGACAAGCAATGTAATAAAGCAATGAAAAAGGCAAGTCAGATGCTGAGTTGAATAGGGAGAGGAATCAGTAGCAGAAAGTGAGCAGTAGTGATGTCACTTTATAGATCATTGGAGGCCATATCTCCAGAAGGACATAAATACATCAGAGACTGTGCAAAGAAGAGTAACTAAAATGGTGTATGGCCTGTGTCACACAGCATACAATGACAGACTAGAGGAAGTAATCATGTATAGTTTGGAGCAGAGAACAGCAACTAAAATAGTGCATGGCCTGTGTCACACAACATACAGAGAAAGACTAGAGGAAGTAACATGTATAACTTGGAGCAGAGAAGAGCAACTAAAATGGTGCATGGCCTGTGTCACACAACATATAAAGAAAAACTAATGGAAGTAAAAATGTATAGCTTGGAGCAGATAAGGGACAGAGGGGATATAATAGCAGCTTTCACATATATCGGGGTGTAACCAGGTACAGGTGGGGGGTATTATTCAAAGGGAGAGGTGTATAAGAACACAAGGCCATGTGTATAAACTGGTCAGTTTAGAGGAAACGTGTCGAAAAATGATTTTGCTGAAATGGTAGTTGATGAATGGAAGAGCCTGCCACCTGAGGTGGTAGAGGCGAACACAGTAGAACAATTTAAACATATAAAGGATATCCTGAATCCTGAATGGCTCTTATCTGCCATCACTTTCTGTGTTACAACATAGTTTATTCTACTGTATCAATGCTGAAGCCAGGAAGATACCAAGGAGCCCCAAAGCTATACGATTTCCTATCAACACAGGACATTGGTTGCAGGAGAAGCTGCTCAACAGTTTGCAACTTGTACTGTTATATCAAACACAAAGACTATATGGTGGTTACGCCTTCCCAATGTTCATATCATATCATCATTTGTGATTGGTCAGCTAGCAATGAATACACTGTTCATAGTATTACAGTTAAATCCTCAGACACAGTCCTTGGTGAGACTTCTAATGAGCAGAACAGTCCAGAACTCAAGAGCGCGCGGATTCAGATCAGAGCTGCGGCGGCTTGCGGTCTGAGGGGCCTGTTGAGGTAGAGAAGGGGTGGAGGGATGTAGTCTGTGTACAGTAAGGGGCGTGGCATCCAATCCAGAGCCGACCACAGACGTAACAAAGGGCTGTTTACATCAAAACCTTCTAACCAGCACCGGGTCCTGTCTAAGTCCAGGAGGTCACCTCCCGTGACCTATATCTCACCCTTATGTTAGGAGGTGACACTTCAGACGCATTACAAAGGGTCAGAAATGGCTGCCGCTGTATTGTGCCCATGTCACATCATTTCTACATCCAGGAAGAGAAAAAAACTGATGTTTTTATAAAAACTTAAACATTTTGGGCCTGATTCATAATTAGGGACAGAAGGGGACTTACGCAAGTCATTTGTGTAAGTCCCCTTCACAATTAACATCAGCGCATGCGTTCGCCAGATGTTCCGTACGGATGAACTTCCATATGGAACAAAGGTATTCAGAGATCCGTTTCTTTAAAGTACGCAAATATGTGCACAGCCGTGGCAAGGCAGCACCCATGACACCCCCCTCTCACGGACGGGTTAAAGGTGCCTCGACCCACCCGTATATTTCAGTGTGCATTTCCGAGCGTATATTGCAGCCTTACGTGCGTATTTATGTAACCGCGCCCACACCTCGCCCTGAAAAATGGTCATTTAAATGCCTCCCCCCACCCACTTACACGCATCTTTCACCGGACGGATTATAAATACGCCCCTCCGTACTTCCCACGTTCGATTCATAAGTCCGTGCCTAATGGACTTCTGTGCGTCAACGTAGATAGCATAAATTTTGTTACTACGCATGCGCAGTTCATTGGATCGTAAAAATACGCACGGAACTTCTCGCAAATACGGTTCTCTGAATACGGTCCAAAGTTCCATGAAAGGGGCCGGAATTTAATTTCCACCATACAGGCAGATAATTAAGTGTCGGGGGTGGGGAGAGACAATGTGGTTCAGTTAAGGTAGGGTTGTGGACACTTAAGTGTCTAGAACTTACAGATCTCCGTGTGTCACGCGGAAGTATGAATCGGGCCCATTGTTTTCTATTATTTTGGGACATTTACAATCAGACAGAGGCGCTTGCGATATTTAGAGCCTCCCTTTACAGTCCCCATTGCACTGTACAACCCTGCTCTTGCTCAGCGTATTTGGCCGCGTATCTGTCTTGCGCTTAGCTGCTGTGTCACCTACGTATGCTACAGGCGGTTATTGCTTCCAATCCCAAAGCTCTGTTGTGTGCGTTTTAGATTGCATGCAGCCCCTCCCACTTTTTCGAAGGCATCTCCGACAAGCAGGATGCGTGATGCTCTGCGTGCGATCAGCCACAATGTGTTTTCCCCAGACCCCCATACACCCCATGTAATACATTGGATAAGAGGGGACTTTAATGCTTGTCACTGTCATTTTCATTGTCACACAGTTGAATGAATGCGCCATGGATCTTCTAAATTAAAACAGGTGCCATAAATAACGTATGCGTTGGAAGGTATAAGCCAGCAAATATAATATTTAATTAGCACAGAGGTAATTATTGTTACATTAATTTCTCGCGCAAACATTATGATGCCTTATAGCTGCCAGACACATTAAAAACACATTATAAATGATTCCGAGACGTTCCATTGTATGTTATTAAAATTAGCTGAAATTATTTCATTGACTAGTATGTAACAGACAAGAATAGCTCAAAGCCATGGTTTTCCTGATCTCTCCTGGAGCACAGGGAAGTGGGGGGTAGTCATTATTAACTGGTGCGTTTTACGAAGTGGCGCATCGTTTTGGTGTGATCAGATACACTACCTGAGCCCTATCTTCAAACTTAGTGCAGAAGCTAATAGCGTGAAAGGTGCTTAGCAGTCCTTCACTGTGTTATTGACATACTTCTACCCCTCTTGTTAAGTATTTTTGCAACACGCAAACGGTTTCCAATCCTAGCGATCGAAAAAAGGCCTGTTTTCTGAAAGTTTGACTCCGGTTCTCTACAAGGACACCTGGGGCCAGATTTACTAAGCTGCGGGTTTGGAAAAGTGGGGATGATGCCTATAGCAATTAATCAGATTCTAGCTCTCATTTTCTTTTTACATACTAGAGACTGTCAGCTAAAATCTGATTGGTTGCTATGGGCAACATCTCTACTTTTCCAAATCCGCAGCTTAGTAAATATGGCCCGTGGAAAATATGACAGGGAATTCGAGGAATGGATTTGAGGAACCCTGCAATGAACAAAATAACATTAAATACTGGCACCCAATACACGGGTTATTATAACCACAGCAAGTTGCTTGAGACCGACTGGTCTTACAATAGAGCAAGTACAGTGTTGTGTTACTTAAACCTGGTTTCCATGGCAATCCCATTATTGACATTTGGCAGACAGTTCCACTTTTAGAAGTGGTTGGATGACATTCCAACCAGTCGGTTGATGCCACAAACTATACAATAATTGTGCAGAGTGTCAAGATAATTGCAGTGATTGCCCGATTTTCTGCCCAATACCATGCCTCTTCATAGCACAGACACCTGGGGCTGGCTGGCAACTTTTGGCCTGGTGGGGGGCACATATAAGATTA
>WWET01007473.1:0-21530 GCA_011038615.1 Limnodynastes dumerilii
GTCCTGGGAATGTGCATTATACACTGACCTTGCGGGAGATCCTGGGAATGTGCATTATACACTGACCTCGCTGGAGATCCTGGGAATGTGCATTATACACTGACCTCGCGGGAGATTCCGGGAATGTGCATTATACACTGACCTCACGGGAGATCCTGGGAATGTGCATTATACACTGACCTTGCAGGAGATCCTGGGAATGTGCATTATACACTGACCTCGCGGGAGATCCCGAGAATGTGCATTATACACTGACCTCATGGTAGGTCTGGCTGTTCATGAGGAGGTAAGATGCTAATGAAGCCCTGGACACAGTTTGCTCCTAAGTGTTCTGGAACAGAGAAGGAAAGAGATGGATTCCTGTACATGTTTTATTGCATTTCCGTTACATCTAAAGCGCTCACAGGAATCATCATCGCCTCTGTGTTCATTGCAGTGTAGCACTTGGATCACTTGGGAATACACATCCCATCTGGCCTCAGTCTCCATTCATCTTAGGATCATCCGCCGCCCTTTCAATGTTTGCGCTATCGCTGTGCGCCATAGAGAGTAAGAAGCCCTGACCCTGAGGTGCACACAACAGGAGCTCTGAATGACTGTGCAAGTACCGCACACAGAACGCCACCATATGTTGTGTTGTGTGCAGGGCAGAGCTTTGTAATCTATATGGAGAAATGGTGTGAACTGTGCAGGTTCAATGGGCCTGATCCAGACCTATGCTGGCATGCGAGCTAACGCTGATCGTAAGCGTAAAAACGGCAGGAAAAACGCACTGCGCATGTGCATAGTGACAACTTCCGGTCGTACCAAAGACCTTTTCGTAGCGGCGATTCTGGCGTCCGTATTGTTTGCGTTTTTTCATACGACGGGGCGTGTTTATAGTATGAAGTTAGTACGGGCGCTGGAGTTAAGGAATGTAGGCGGGGGGAGACATTTAAATTGTACAGTATGGGCGTGCTAAGCGTCGTTTATACGCAATGAACGTACGGACGGCCGCGGGAATGAACACAAAAGTCGTTCCTGAAGGGTTCCACACGAGCAAAGGGAGAGACTATTGCCGTGCATCGCTGGTATGTTCAGCGATAATACTCTACTGCACCAAAACAATGGGCCAGATCCAGACCTAATTTGTTTTTACGTTCATTGGCGTAGCATATTTACGCTCGTACGTAATTTTTTCGTTTTACGTTTGCCAAACCCTACCTTAACTTTTCCAAGCGTAAGTACGGACGTAGGTAATGCATTGACGTACGTAGCGGCCTAACCCGGCCCTTACTGTATAATTAAAATACCTCCCTCCGCCTACAAAGCGTATTTCTGGGTCTCGTATGGAAGACCCGCCCCTTCGTTGGTAGTTACGCCGCGCGCATGCGCAGTACATATAATAGGTGATTTTTTACGATAGCGGCTAGCGTACATAGTTCTGGATCTGGCCCAATGATATTATTTTTTATTACAGTATATATTGAATATGTGGCACTTGCACAATGCTACTGAAACGACGTCAGAACTTCAATATTATGTTCAAAATGATCAATTCTGACGCAAAAGTCCAAAAGTGGTGGTTTAATGCCACCCCCCTAGACCTAGACATGACCTGTGCCTGGGGCATATATTGTGATGTAACCTGCACTTATGTCAGCATTAGGCTCTGGATCGGAGGCACTCGCTTTGGCCCCACCATCACTGTACACTGACTGCTTGTCTCCGCCCCTTTCCTCCGATGACATGCCCTTTAGAACACAAGCCGCCGCCACTCGAGTTGTGTTTAGGCCTGAACAGGGTGCAATTGTTTGGTGTTCGGGGCAGATCCAGACCCACGGCGGCTGTATGTGTAAGGATGGCATTTCTGCCGTTCTGCGCATGCGCCGGCAGATGTTGCCCGGTGTAATCGATTTATCAGGGTGCCCTGGATCGGGCGGCCGCAAATACAGCGTAGTAACAGAGGAAGGGGCGGGCAGCTCTGTCACTACACTGTAGTTACGGAAGGTAGGCGGGGGAGGCAGTTTTGGAAGGGGGGGCTGGGTTAGGGGGTTACAATGTGTTTCCCGGCGTAATTACCCGCTGTTACGTCGGCTGAGGTTAAGGTAGCCTTCAGCCGGCGTAACAGTGGGTGAGTACACCAGGACAGGGGGAGTGTTGGGGGGAGGGCTTATGAGCTATGTTGGCCGTACTTACGAAGTACATCACAGCGTAGCTCTGGATCAGGCCCTTTGTCTCTTAGCGCACACAGTAAAAATCATGTCGACGTCCGCTACGTGAGCTGACGGACACTCACCTCTGAGCCCGGAATGGGACGACAGATGAGAGCCACTTGGCCCATCCAGTCTACACAGTAACAACAAAACTAGAGCAAATAAAAAGATCCCCGTATTTGACCCACTTTTTAACTGACGATGTAGGACACCCCGGTGTTTATCCCCAGGATGCGGGGTCACCTCTTGATCGGTTCCATTTTGTTTGTTCAAGGTCGTTCCTGAAGGGTTCCACGCGAGTAAAGGTCAACGTTTCTGCAAGTTAGAGTTTTGTTCAGCGATCATGAAACACTCTGCTCCGCAGCCTGGATGTCCCATTGGTCCGCATAGCCCTGGTTGGTGTTACAGTGATTAATAGACGGTGGGGTGGCTGTAATTATATCCCTGGTTCTGTTTCCTTATTCACCATATTATAGTTCACGCTCTGATTTCCCAGCAGTATTGTAGTAACATTTGCATTTAGAAAGTGTCATGTGGTCACTCGCGGGTAGAGAATTAATGACTCCGGACTCTGCCACTGAATAAACGGAACCTCGCCGCTGCGCCGGTATTTAATCTTTGTGCATTGAAGTAATATATTACCCAGGCTGGGTCCCCCAGGAGCCCGGACATTACCAGACATTGGAAAATGTATTATTTCAGGAAATGTTATCCTAGTACCAGTAATGGGCAGATACATCATTGCTCAGATGGGAATTCTTCTATGTGTAATACGTCCAGGTGTAATGTGAAGAAATCCCCACGTTACAAAGGATATAGAGAAAGGGAAAAGAGAATATCCCAATAGAGGCCTCCATTAAGAAGGGGAATGTAGTGTGGGGTCAGTTACAATGGGGGAGATGTAATACATGAGAATTCCTCTAGAGGCCTCCATTGAGAAGGGGAATGTAGTGGGGGGTCAGTTATGATGGGGGAGATGTAATACATGAGAATTCCTCTAGAGGCCTCCATTGAGAAGGGGAATGCAGTGTGGGGTCAGTTACAATGGGGGAGATGTAATACATGAGAATTCCTCTAGAGGCCTCCATTGAGAAGGGGAATGTAGTGGGGCGTCAGTAGAAGGGGAATATAGTGGGGGGGGGGGAGTCAGTTATTATGGGGGTGCTACAATACATGAGATCCTCTCCAGAGGCTGCTATGGGGAATGTAGTGGGGGTCAGTTATTATGGGTAGCTGTAATACATGAGAATTCCTCTAGAGGCCTCGATTGAGATGGGGAACCACCACCATCAACCATGACCATCACTCACGACTGTGCACTGAGGGAAGCAGTATCTGTTGCTTAGCCCTAGATATGGCGCTGTGACACATGGCCAGAGTGTTCCAGGATCAATTGTAGGTATTAAATGAGCTGATTTATGTTGTACAACTTCTAAGATTCTAGACACAATGGTTTCAGATGCATGAATTTGACTTACTCTTTACATAATATATGATAATCTAAAACTAGAAAAACAGCGCTCTTGAATAAAAAAATTAAATTAAAATAAAATAAAATAACCAATATTAGCTAGAGTAAATTGGTAGATAGGTGGTGTTAATAAAATATTGACACTGGCAAGGGTCAGGTAAAAAAATATATATAGAGTATTTATTATAAACACATGAACACATTAAAAACAAATTATCTCAATATCAAACTCAATTTTCATATATAGTAGTATGAGCAGGCATAAATATATCATGGGAGACTACTTAATTTCGACACTTATGAAGAGTCCAGGTATTAACAACCTCTGATAACTCCTTTTGCCCCTTAAAAATAGGTGGAAGGTTCTTGTTGCACCATACAATCAAACAAATATCGTAAAAAGAAAGTATGTTCTCATCAAGAAAATGAACAATATTACCGTCCTCCTAGTGAGCACTTAGGATTCCTGTGCTGGGTTCCCGATGATCGGTATGTGCTCCTAGGGATGTTTCCAAATTGATGGATAGCTGGTATCGGTGGTAGGCTCTTAATTATGCACTTAGAGCGTGATGATTTCCCAAGGTATGGATGCAATATAGAAGTTATCGGTGTTACCACGTCCGGTGTCCGCGTAGCTGCTCCAGCTCGTTAGTAAGGGTCAACTGCTTCCGGATCTTAGGTTTCCCCGCAGTGAGCTAGAAGCTCTAGCTGGTGGGGACCGTGCTGTCAAACGAAGGTATCTCCTCGGGTGGCCAACCCAGAGTCCCGATCCACGGGGAAGAGGCTTTAAAAGGATATACAGATGAGTGTCGGTCTCCAAATGGTCCTGCTCAGAGGTTGCTTACGCGTTTCGTCCGCTGCATGGGACTTTCTCAAAGCAAATGAATGAATGGTAGTCCTATGTGCTTCAAGATTTTTATATCCATCTAATTGGTTATCAGGTGTGCTGATTACTCTCCATGTGGCAATCAAGTGTATCCCCACAAGAAAACGCATATATACAAGTACACCTATATCAATTTATATCCATATACAATTTTATTATCCCTACAACACCATTGTATGATATATGATAACATCATTGTATGATATATGATAACACCATTGTATGATATATGATAACACCATTGTATGATATAGGGCATGGAAACATATTGCTTGTGCTATACAAATGTTCTTCTCCCATTAGAGTGAGCATAGAGCATTAGGGATATAGCCCCAGTGATTAGCCACTGTGAGGTTACTCTATGCTGTCCCCGGAGTTATGTCAGGGACATTGCATAGTGTATGGCTGGCCTGTCACATATATATTAGTGCGCAGCTGTTTTTACTAATTGCTCGTTTGTTTTTGGAGATCAGGTTTAAAGGGTCCGTTTACTACAAATACAGAGTCTAGCGGCGAGTCTGGCTAGCATAACATTAATATTTACTAAGACTCACTATTCCCCTGAGGTCCCGTGATGATATGCAAGATGAGCTCCATTATGAGTCTTTTCACAGTTTCCGAAGTCTTGGCGATCTTCATTGAATGGACGGTGTGTGCGCAGGAGCTTTTTTGGAATATTAAAGTTCCAATGGTCAGGTAGGTCCAGGAACAGTTGGGTACGTTTGGTCTCTGTTTTTATATATAAAAGTTGTAATATACTGTCACTCGTCTTAACTTGATAGTAGGTGCTTGAGGTGCGCTTCAAAATGTTTCATATAGAATTGGCAATGACAAGTCTTTAAATAAGCAAGAAATAAGCCTAGGTTGTTTTTTCAGACATTGTGCATAACGACGTTTCAATCACCATAAGGTGATTTTCCTCAGGGTGTTAGTACAAGCAAGAATCGGTAAAGAACAATTCCCAACAGAACACATATATATATAATAAAAATATATTTGAGAGAGACATTGGGGTATGTAACCGCCATGCTGCTCCGGTCCGGAAACCGACTCACTCCACGCTTCCTGAAGCCATCGCTGGGCAACGGGGATGGGTGGTGGTAGACATCGGCCATCATTGCCCAGTGGTTACCAGGATACTGAGATAAACAAAAAAATATGCAGATTAAAAACAAGGGAGAACAAAGTATAAAAATACACAAATATAGTATAGGGGCGGCAGATAAAGGTCCTCACCACGACCATTCAATGACAAATAAAGACTAGAGCCCAGGGCTGCTGGAATCAGAATTGGCAATAAACAAATGATAAACAAATGCACAGATGTGTAATGGCTAAATTACAACAGGAAGGTACACAAACATAGCTCAAAAATACAGGCAGTCAATGGCATATCCCTGAAAGTTCAACAGCATTTGTGTAAGTAATTATAAGTCAATTATAAGAAGCAGTTCAATGGCAACAATTCATTCAAGCCTGATGCAGTAAATCCATTGGCTCTCCCTTTGAAGAAGTCAACGTTCACGGGTGCCCTCAACGTGGGGGTAAGGGGATATGATCATTCCCATCCACTATATGTCCGACAAGGAATGTCCCAACCAGTGTTTTGCCACTGGCTGTTCTATCGATTTCCCCCCAAGGATCATTTTGATGGCCAATCGGTAGAGTGTTAGTCGCTCCTTCAACTTCCTGATCATCTGAGTCTTCTTTGTTGTAGGATGGATGAATCGGGGACCGTTATCCATCTGGTCCGTACATTTATAACACCCGGCTTTCTTGTTAGGAAGGTATCCTTCGGTCTTGTGGAGATAATTTGATTGTCATTTCTGGTGTGGATAGGCAAGAAAGAGTAGGGTTTTAGAGCTGGTAAAAAAATTATTCTGTTATAACAATAGGAAATAGTGTTTTAGCAGCATGTTTGTGGAAGAAGCTTAAATGATTTGGTACTAGGATTGGTCTTTAGCAGGTCCTCCCGATCAATGTCATCAATCTTCTCTTTTGCTTCCTTCAAGCAGTGTGGGCTATTACCCCTCCGGACAAACTCCTCCAATATTTTGTCCATCTGCCCGGTGATTATTGATCCTTTTCACGTGGACCAGTTGTGAAAATGGTTAACCCCTGATAAGCTCTGGCGGATGGTGACTCCAGTTGGCTTGGAAATAATGAGTTGATCTTTGTTGCCCATAATGGGGTAGATCCAGAACTACGTGTGCAATACGTTTCCACGTGTAACGTATTTTCGCACCCGTATGTTCTATACACTCCCCTAGGCACACCCCTTGAATGTACGTATTTCACCGAGTTCCGCTTCCCAAACCCTACCTTAACTTTTTTTTCGTGTAACAGCGTACGTCCGCTAACGGACGTATAGACTACGTGAACGTACGCCGCTTAGCACGCCCATACCGTACACTTTACATACAAACCTCCACCTACTTCAAGTAAATCAAACGTATTGTTGACTCACGTAAAATTGGCACACCCACACGTAAGTATTTACGTGCCAAATACGTGAATGGCCCATACGTTCACAATAACGCTACGCTAATGAGCGTATTTTCTATGGTGCGCATGCGCAGTACTTAGAAATAGGCGACTTTACGTCTCCGCCACGCGTAAATTCGCTCCGATGCGTTGTTCTGGATCAGGCCCAATGTGATCATCTAGGATATTCACATCCTGGTTGCTACGGGTGAAAGTAAATTTATGCTAGGGTCAAGCGTGTTGATCTCAGTCATCATATCATCAAACTGTTGGCCTCTACCAGTCGATATTATCAAGATGTCATTGAGTAAAATGATGGATTGGCGGTTCTCAGGATTCCCAAAACCACTAGAACCCATAGTGCACCCCTGCTTTTGGAGATACATTGTATTGTCAATAGTAAGGAAATTACAAGCACCGTATCCCACACACGTAGAGCTGACGATTCGCCCCCTCCCCTACATTACATTCTACCGGTGCCATTACAGGTTAGAAAAAACAAGAAAATCCTGTACTCTCCAACACAGCCCATAATAAAACTGCTAGGTATCAGGTCATACCTGTGGAAACCGGAATATGGACAATAATAATATAATAATATATGTCATATATATGTTTTACCAATCTGTTTCTATGTTACCTGAATTTGAAACAAAAGCAGAGTTAACCATTGATATGGAAATTAGCAGGGACTTCCCTTTGATCAGGAGAAGGTTTTCTTCCCCCAATACTGACCCAATCAGAGATGTTAGAGATTATCCAATCATAGATCAGGAAAGTTGTAATTTAATGGAAAGACAGAGATCTTTTTAAATCTCAAAGTGGCATGAGAGCTGAGAGGAGTCAGATGTAAGAGTCAGGATGGCTCACCTAATTCATATGGGTTGGTGAGTATAGGGAATGTATACAGCATATCAGGGTATCCTATTTCTATTATCTTCTATAACTTCATTCTAACTTAATCTAACATAATGTGCTCTAGTGACCTAATGTTAACTCTGTATTTCAAACTTATCCTACTTTAAAGCACACTTAAATTGGTTATTTCTAAACTCTGCTGGATAATGTGAAAATCCCTTTGTAGCCATCTTGGGTAACATGTGTTAGCAGCCATATTGGAAAGATCCTTTGTTCAAATGACCTAATGTCATGTCTGTTACCTGTGTATTCCTGTAAATGTATAATAAATGATTGTTAATCTTTGTTAAACCTTATTAGACAAATCAAAGCAAGTCATTCAAAAAATATGAATTATCTACATACCAGGGCACAACAATGTCCACTGCCCCATATTGCCAGCACATATCATCTCTTATCTACTTCACTGCATTATACCCCCATCCTATTCCATGGTAAAGAGAGTATCTTCATCTTTATTATGTCCAGATTACGTTATACTGCTGACAATGTAGACAGGAGGTCTGTAAATCTCTAAATCTCACATGGGAGATATCAACATGGGAGTCACAATTGTCATCAGCACTGACGAGTTCATGTCACAATCACCTGTTATTCTGCATCCCATAATAATATATTTCATCAGACGTCCGGTGCTGCATCATGGATAGAGCAGAACATTCTGATGACAGAAGACGTGGCCCCGGTCACCTGAGTACAGACGCCGCGTGAAATGTCCTCGTCGCTGTCAGTCTATCGCGGCTCTGATTATCTGCCAGTAATCTCACCCAATGTCAGGCGCTGTCAGGATGAAGTATTGATCGCTGCCTCGTGTCTGTAATCTCAGGGCTGTCAGAGAACACTTAACCCCCTCATTTCTTCAAGGAAACCTGTCTGTTCAGTAATATCTCAGTGCGGAACCTTCCGTATGAGGCGTATAAATGATATCTAGAAGCACCATTATAGTATAAGATAACGGTATAATCTACCAGGGTTGTACGAGGGTCATTACAGACGACGGTGACACACTGGTCCGAAGAGCTGAATTTCTAAAGATAACATCCCGGCGATAAACTGGCGACTGCTGTGATCTTTTAGCAGTGCTCGATCAGACGCCGCTATTCCTGCGACTGCAGTGTATCCGAATATTGCAACACCTAGTCCTAGCCTGACTGAAAGTGTAACCACAGCGTGACTGGCAGTGTAACCCTAACCATGATTGGCAGCGTAACCCTAACCATGACTGGCAGCGTAACCCTAACCGTGACTGGCAGCGTAACCCTAACCGTGACTGGCAATGTAACCGAAACCGTGACTGGCAGCATAACCCTAACCGTGACTGGCAGCATAACCCTAACCGTGACTGGCAGCATAACCCTAACCATGACTGGCAGAGTAACCCTTACCGTGAATGGCAGCGTAACCCTAACCGTGACTGGCTGCATAACCCTAACCGTGACTGGCAGCTTAACCCTAACCATGACTGGCAGTGTAACCCTAACCATGACTGGCAGCGTAACCCTTACCGTGACTGGCAGCATAACCCTAACCGTAACTGGCAGCGTAACCCTAACCATGACTGGCAGCGTAACCCTAACCATGGGGTAGATCCAGAACTACGTGTGCCGTACGTTTATTCGTGGAGCGTATTTTCATGCACGTAAGTTCGCTACACTCCCCTCGGCACACCCCTTGCACGGACGTATTTTGTCGAGATACGCTTTCCAAACCCTACCTTAACTTTTTCTCACGTAACAGCGTACGTCCACTAACGGACGTATAGACTACGTGTACGTACGGCGCTTAGCACGCCCATACTGTACACTTTACATACAAACCTCCACCTACTTCACGTAAATCGAACGTATTGTTGTCTCACGTAAAATTGGCACGCCCACACGTAAGTATTTACGTGACACATACGTGAATTTTCCATACGTTCACAATTACGCTACGTGAATGTGTGTATTTTCTATGGTGCACATGCGCAGTGCGTTCTAAACTGCGCTTTTACGTCTCTGCCACGCGTAAAATCGCTTCGAAGCGTAGTTCTGGATCAGGCCCCATGACCCTAAATTCAGGGAGAATAAAATTCTGAAGAGTACAGGTACCATTGTGTTCCTATGATATTTCCTGCGCCGTAATAACATTTCTCTGCTTTTGATTCCTGTCTGTAGTGAAATAGCAGCTATTAAGCTGTTGGGCATCGCTGTTGAACATGACACAGGAAGTACCATGGGGCATGCTGGCAAACGTAGCTAATATATAGCGGCTGTATTACTGATGTACAGATACCATGTCATGCTGAGCGATGAGAGACAATATGGGTCCAGACTGACAAACAGTCCTGTCCTCTGCAATCACATCTCCATAGGCATAGCAGGCACTGCATCCTATCTGAAACCACATCGGTTGAATAAATGCAAAGTCTATCTGGCAATAATCAACTTCCGCCGTGCAAGTTACACAGAGCAGCTGAGAGCAAACTCCATTTCAGCTGCTGGGGTTTGCTATCAGCTGTTCTGTGCAATGATGGGGATACTGGGGAGGCTAAAGTGACATGATGGGGATACTGGGGAGGAGGCTGAAGTGACATGATGAGGAGGCTGGAGACACATGATGGGGAATACTGGGAGCTGCAGACACATGATGGGGAAACTGGGGAGGCTGAAGTGACATGATGAGGAGGCTGGAGATACATGATGGATACTGGGAGCTGCAGACACATGATGGGCAATACTGGGAGCTGCAGACACATGATGGGGAATACTGGGAGCTGCAGACACATGATGGGGAATACTGGGAGCTGGAGACATATGAATGGAGAATGCTGGGAGCTGCAGACACATGAATGGGGAATACTGGGAGCCGGAGACATGATGAGGAATACTGGGAGCCGGAGACATGATGAGGAATATTGGGGAGGCTGGAGACGTAATAGGGAATATTGGGGAGGCTGGCGACATAATAGGGATATATTGGGGAGGATGGAGACATGATAGGGAATATTGGGGAGGCTGGAGACATGATAGGGAATATTGGGGAGGCTGCAGACATGATAGGGAATATTGGGGAGGCTGGAGACATGATAGGGAATATTGGGGAGGCTGGAGACAAAAGAATGTTGAATTTATTGCATAGTGGTTAGGATGCAGATTGTATTGTATGGCAGCCTGTATGGTAGTGGTTACTAGGATAATGTCTGTATGGTACGGCTGTCACTAAGATATATCATCTGTGTGCCAGTTTTCAGGATGAATTAGGAGTTGTAAAGCAGAGATACTGGACCGGATTCACACACAAAGATTTAGCTACTTTTTCCGTGCGTATTTTTAGGTACGGTAGATCTGCGCAGGCGTAGTAACTTTTTTTACGCAGGCGACGTAGGAATTAGTCCATTACGTCCGGGTTTGTAAATCGGACTTAGTGACATACGTACGGAGGGGCGTGGTTGTCTTCCATACGTGCGTAGATTAGTGAAAGTGGGTGGGGGAAGGCATTTAAATGGACTAATATGGGCGTGGTTTGTCATGTACGCACGTATGGAAGAAAAATCCGCACGTAACTACACACGTAGACTTAAGGCTGCCCTATGGACGCGTAAGTCACCAAAAACCCGTCCGTGTGAGGGGAGTGTCAGGGGTGTGGCGTATATTTGCGTACTTTATACACACGGATCTGTGATACGGTTCACCGTCTGTATTGTAAAGTAATGACTATTATTTGTTTTCTTTTATTGTGGTCACAACATTGGGATAGATCCAGAACTCCGCTTGCAATGCATTTTCCAGCGTAGCGTATTTATGTGTGCGTACCTTCTATACACTCCCCTACGCACACCCCTTGTATGTACTTTGACCGATTTCCGCTTTCCAAACCCTAACTTTTGCCCACGTAACCGCTGTCGTCCGCACACGTACATATGGGCAAAACAGACTTAAGCACGCCCATACTGTACACTTTAAATACAAACCCCGCCTACATTGCGTATTTTAGACGTACTTTTGGCACATGTAAAATTGGCACGCCCACACGTACCAATTTACGCAGAAACAACATGAAGGACCCATACGCTCAGTTACGTTACGTAGCGTGTCATCTGTTGTGCGCATGCGCAGTACATGCTAAATCGCAATTTTACGTGTCCGCCAGGCGTAAATTCGCACAGAAGCGTTGTTCTGGATCTGGGCCATTGTGTTTTGTGAGGAGTACATGGATACTATAATGTTAAATAGCTAATAAGGAGGGCGTAAATTTAACGATTGAGGGGGGCACCGGACACCCTAGCACCGGCCCTGTGCAAAGATAGGTAAAGTGGGTGGTGGGAGGGATGTAATTAGGCAGGGAGGGAGGGCAGGTCATTCTACGCACGGGTATTAAGGATGGCCTATGGCACTTGCAACTACAAGTCTATATAACAGTGTAATAGTAACACCGGTGAGACTGTCCCCAGTATTGTGCAGGGAACCGAGCAGCTCTCAGGTCTCCTTTTGAAGGGTTAATAAAGTTGTGAAGGGAAATAATGAGCCAGTAAGGAGATGAATGTAATCAGCGTCATTTACAATGTTAATTTAATTAGAGAGTGCAGGTCAGCATGGGGCTCTTACTCATCATTCACTATCAGTCCCCGAAACTGCCAGCGTGAGCTCTTCCCTCTCCTGCAGCGTGGTTACAGTATATATGTATATCTCTGGCCATCGTCCTGACCTTCGTCATCATCACAGAGGGAGCAGGGAAGGATCAGGGATGTTTACTGAGGTTTCTGGCTACAGAGTCTACCTCTGGGTTATAGGAAAGTGGATTGTGTGTCTCTAGGCGTCGCGTCCTCTAATCAGAATCCACTTTACTCTGAGAGAGGCAGAAAATGAGATGAAAGATTTGGAAAAGTCTATTTATT
Source organism: Limnodynastes dumerilii (assembly GCA_011038615.1). Taxonomy (NCBI): domain Eukaryota; kingdom Metazoa; phylum Chordata; class Amphibia; order Anura; family Limnodynastidae; genus Limnodynastes; species Limnodynastes dumerilii. Next base: position 12,831 of record WWET01007473.1, read on the forward strand.
AACGGAGCGGAGAGCGGGGGAGAAAAGGAGCGTTGAAGGGGGGGGGGGGGCATTCCCATATTCACGAACCCTCCACACATGACCCATTCCCTTAGGTAAAATTTAATCCGTTCCTGAGCTTCCAACTGTCACTCACCTGGTTTAAAGGAATGAACTAATATTAACTGATGTCTCTTCAACAAAGGTGGTTACCATAGTAACTGACAGTTGAAACTGAGGAGCAGAGTATTTTGCACCTAATGGAATGGGTCATGTTGGAGGGTCTGTATTCACCATTTCCCCCTACTCTTCCTCCAGAAGATTTCTCATCATAGAGCGTTGGCTTCTCCCTGTGTGTGTGTGTATGTGAAGTGTGTATGTTCTCCCTGTGTCTGTGTGGAGTGTGTATGTTCTCCCTGTGTCTGTGTGGGTTTCCTCCGAGTGCTCCAGTTTCCTCCCACACTCCAAAAACATGCTAGAAGGTTAACTGGAAGTTAACATAATGAACCCTAATGCCTGAGTGAGGCTCCAGGGGGGGTGAGTGAGTGATAATTCTATATATAATAACTGGAGGGTGGTGGGTTTGAGGACGGGCTGTATCACAGGTTGGAGAAGGCAGACTAAATGGGCCAAGTGGTTCTTACCTGCCGTCACATTCTATGACCTATGATAAATACTTGAAGTACTAGGGATTGGGTGGGACTTGATGGTTTCATTTTTGTCACAAAGCCCCGCCCACCCCTAGTCTAATAACACTATGAATTGTGGACTTGATGCACAAAAGGTGGGGCTTCAGGACACAATTTGCATAAATCATATCAAGAAGCCCCACCCATTTACGGCATCACTTACTTCCCTCTATCAGATCTATCGGAAGTCAGCCTCCCGGAGTAATCTCTCACCAGGATGTGCTTGTCACAGCGGAAAGGGACAATATAGGTGGACATTATCCTTCTCATTCTATTACCCCTGGCAATAATGCTGACATGGGTTAAGGGGGTAATCTCAGAGAGATTGTGCTTGGATGGATTGCATCCCAGAAAAGGAGATTGAAGAGATGAAAGTATCAGAAAACCTGGACTTATAAACAACTCATCATTTCTTATTATAGAAGTGTCCTAATACTAGATCAATTTGACTTTAAACATGGTTTTGCCCAGGTGTAAATTTCCACCTGATTTCCTCTTATGTTAACACTCTGGGCTGATATGTCTGCATTGAAGACTTTGATGTTTGTTCCTTTATAGGAGACTGAGGTCCCTAATAGAGAGCAGTGTATATTACACAGTAATAAGAGTGTGAGAGATCTCACCTGTTCATCCCACTGAGGGTGTTATCAGGGGAAGATAGAGGCCAGCAATGTGAGTTTCCGGAAGTGGTTAATAATATTCATGCAATCAGCTGGAAAAAAAAAGGATTTTGGAAAAACACAGCTTGGAACAAAGTTTATATTTTTCACTCACTGTGATAAACAAGATGAAGAGCTTTAATTTAACCTGAGTGTCTTTTTGGGAAAATGTCATCATATCTGCCAAGTTTAGGACTGAAGGATGAATAGTTCTAATTGCTTAATACGTCTCTTTATATCGCACCGTAACCTGGAGAAGGCGGAAAGAGGACATAATTCCCTCAAACACTGACGCTTACAGCACAGGAAGCATCCGGGATGATGTATGGCTCTGCCGCCATCGCTGACTCTGACGCTGAAATAGTAGAGAATAACCTGAGAGATAAATACGTTTTCTGAGAACTCAGGAACGTTTCCCGCCCGTCCCCGCGATCACAGCCTTTGTTTTATATTTATTCTCTCTGCGGAGACAACAGGCGGTTGTGTTGTTACTTTCCAATGATTGGGGTTCAATATCTACATCTTTGGCTTTTATTCAAAGCAATTAAATGCCAACATAAATAATGTGGCGAGGTAAAGAATGCGGCTGTGCATATGGAGGCAGCAGCGATGGATGGATGGTTGTCTAGAATTGACATTGCAAGTTTGACGTATTATCAGAAGAGAAGAGAGACAGAGATATTCATCCTTCTGTGTGCAGACTCTGTGGGATCATCTGTATATATCAGGTGTCAGATGAAAGACAACGAGAAACGATTGCTTCATTATTGCAGAAAACAGATGGAGCAAAACCTTCTGAAGTCAAATCCAAGTCCCGTCAGCCCTCTGTTATACTAACACGGCTTTATGGGCCTGATTCAGAGATACGATAATATCGCTACTTAGGTGCGTATATTTAGGATCTTAAGAAATTCGCATCATTGCGCATGTACAGTAATAGTGCAACGCCATCTACGTAGAGGTTAGGATCCTAAATTCGGTAAGCGCGGACCTGTGAATCGATCGCAAGCACTTAAGATCCAAAGTGCTGCGTAAATCTAGGAACCGAAGGATTTGCATAGATATAGGCGGGGGGGAGGCAGGGAGATGAGGGAAAGTGGGCGTGGGCAGACACTTAGGATCTTAAATAAACACAACTAATTCACTTAAGATCTCAAATGACAGCGCAGAGTTAGGGTTAGTCAATGGTGGTCTAACTTTAAGATCCGCCGCTGTTTGCAAGGGGAGTGACTGTTTATGCAGTGGGTTGTAACCTGCTCTGACCTGACACTTAGATGCGTATATTTGAGATCCTATCGGAAGCGGATCTCTGAATCAGGCCCAATAACATTATCTACCACATAATACTGGATGGTACTGCCCTGTCCTACAATGCTGTTCTGTAATACCACTGAGTAACACCAGGGGTCAGATTTACTAAGCTGCAGGTTTGGAAAAAAGGAGATGTTGCCCATAGCAACCAATCAGATTCTAGCTCTCGCTTTCCTATGACATACTAGAAAATGTCAGCTAGAATCTGATTGATTTTCCTTTCCAACAGCTTAGTAAATCTGGCCCCAGGTCTGTAATGTAATGCCACTCTGTACACCAGGGGGAGTCATTACTGTGATGTCTCCCTCCCATAGTGAACCTCGGAAAAATGGCTCCCACAACCTGAAGTGGTGTTCATCCTCTGGGAGCAGACCTCGGCTTCAAAGGTCGCCTCTCACCCTCTAGCAAGGTAAACTGCAGGAGGACTGGCTAGTATCTTACATTGCAAAGATCCATTGCAGTTATAGCCTAAACTATTGACCCCTTAAATGCACCTCCACCTTGCATTAATAGGTCACAATAATGAAACATTAAGGGGCCAATCCAGAGGTGACGCCATGTTTCTCCCACTCAGATATGAGCGCATCTCGAGCCGGTATCCCGGGAGAGCCAGCAAATCTCCCGCAGGGGACAGGTTTCATTCAAACCACTGCCTCAGGTCCCGCCACCCTGCCTGCCTAGCAACACTACCATTCACAGTGTTACTAGGGACGGGACGCAATTTGCATCATCAAGCTCCGCCCTCATCCTTAGTAATACTAAGAAAAGGAGCATTTCTGGTAAGGAAGCTGTAAAAGTGTGTGTGAAACAAGGAGGATGACACTTTTGCTGATGTAACAATAGGTCTTTACGCCTCAGACTCTGGTAACAAACTGAACTGCACAGCAACCAGACAGGAAGTGAAACCCACACAACCTCTGACCTCACATCCTGTGCTGGTGAAACAGACATGCATCTACATCCCCCCTTTCAAGTTGGGTGGAGACAATTGCAATATTTGAACAAGTTACAATAATAACAAAATATAAGAAATAATGAAAAAGAAAATGGCATAAACATTATACTACAAAGTCCTGGAACTTTGGGTTAGGTTTGGACACACATCCAGATCTGGTGATGGTGTGTTGGGACTCGGTAGGTGCCCGCTCTGAGACAATAGGCGGTTCCGCTATTCTGGGGTTTGCCTCTGCTGATGGACTGTCCACACCTTGCGAATCATCACCGAGGTTTGTATCACTCATGGCAGGATCCAGAGGATCAGGCTGTGTAGAAGCATCCTCAGGCACACTTAACAGCTGGCGCCGGTTGTGTTCATAAAGGCCTTCACCAGACTGCACCACGTAGCTGTTTGGCCGGCATGCAGCACGTTGGACTACTGCCATCCTGTCGAATCCATGCTCAGTTTGCATGCGGACAGACTGACCTGAAGATAATGGTGACAGGCGATGTGATGATCTGTCATAAAATGCTTTTATAGCCATTCTGTGATTGCTGATAGTGTCCGGTACTTGTAACTCGGCTTTTGGGTGCAGGAGTTGCTTTGCCATTGGGATGCTCATTCGTGCCAACAGGCGCTGTGCAGGGGATGGAAGGCCCTCCCTAGGTGTGTTTCTTACGTTTAATAATGCCAGGTATATGTCTGATCCGTCTCGCGCACATTTCTCCATCAGGTGTTTTGCAGAACAGAACGCGCGCTCTGCCAATCCATTTGACTGTGGGTAGTGTGGACTGCTTGTGACATGACGGAAGTCCCATGTATCTGCAAAGTCCTTGAACGCTCTACTTTTAAATTGCATTATCGGTGATCAGCTGCTGTGGAACGCCACGCACTGCAAAATGTCTTTTCAGCTTTGCGATGACCGTTTGACTTGTGGTGCTGGACAAGTAGTTGATTTCAAACCATCCTGAATATGAATCAACCAACACTAAGTACTTCTTTCCCTTCCATTCAAACATGTCAGCTGAAAGGATGGACCAAGGAAGATTGGGAATGTCATGAAGTTGCAGGGGCTCCTGCGGTTGATGAGGTTGAAGGGCATTGCACGGTGCATAGGCAGAGACAGCACGTTCAGTATCACTGTACATAGAGATCCAGAACATGACTTCACGGGCCCTGCGCTTGGTAGCCTCCAGGCCGGCATGGCCCCGGTGCAATTGCTGGGTGTAGAATTTCTGGAGTGCATTAGGGATGACAAAGCATTGACCCCACAGTATTACTCCCTCAGACACAGTGATTGCACTCATGCTGTAAAAGGAGTGGAGAGAGTGCGGCAGTTCTTTAGAGGAGGATGGCCAACCTTCAAGAATCACTTTGGAAAGTAGCTGGCAGTGGTCATCTGCCAAAGTAGCAGCGCAAAGCTCTTCTAGCTGCCTGGAGGACAGCACTTCCACAGCCATAACCTCGTAATCATTCCCAACAGTTTCCATGTCAGTGGCAGGTTGAGAAGCCCGTGACAAGGCATCAGCAACATACATTTCTTTACCCCATTTGTAAATCACATCCAAGTTGTAGCATTGCAGCTTGAGCCTCATACTTTGAATACGGGACGAAGCAGCGTGAATCGGCTTCTTTAGTATGGTGATGAGTGGCTGATGGTCAGTTTCCACTGTGACAGGACGGCCATATATATAGTCGTGGAAGCGGTGGCAAGCAAATACCAGCGGCAACAGTTCCTTTTCTATCTGAGCATACCTAGTCACTGTGTCAGTAAGAGCCCTGGATGCAAAAGCCATCGGTTTATTGTGTTAGAGCCACATGACTCCTTGACCGCTTTGTGAGACATCCACAGACAGGACCACCGGATCATGCACACTGAAGTACCTCAGCACTGGGGGATTCGTGAGCATGGTCTTCAACTGGTTAATAGCAGCTGTGTGTTTGTCCAGCCAGCACCATTCAGTGTCTTGGTGAAGCAATTCCCGCAGTGGTGCTGTGGTTTCACTATATCGCAGGACAAACTTGGACAAGTAACCGGTCATTCTAAGGAAGCGTTGTAGTGCAAGCTGGTCAGCTGGAACCGGCATTTGTTGCACTGCAGTGATTTTGTTTGGGTCCTATTTAACACCTTCACTGGTGAGCACATGACCCACGTATGCAACCTCTGTGACTCGGAATTTGCATTTTTCAGGGTTTAACTTGAGGTTTAATGCACGGGCCCTTTGGAGTACACGATGCAGATGCTGATCATGTTCTTCTCTGGTGCGGCCCCACACCAGGATGTCATCAACAATAATCTCACATGGGTAACCCGCAAACAGTTGTTCCATGCAGCGCTGGAAGACCTCACTGCTGGTGGTATTTCCATAGGGGATCTGAAGGAAGACATAACACCCGGTTGGGGTCATGAAGGCAGTAAGTAAAGGTCATGGGCAATGGTCCGAAGTGGATGATATGGTCGTAACAGTGCCTTGTTTAAATGCACCGGATCAATACAGAGACCAACAATTCCATCTTTCTTTAAATGCTGCCACCGTTGCTGCCACCCATTGTGTTGCTTCTTCTATGGGGGTAATGACACCTAGATGAGTCATTCTGTGTAGCTCTTTAATGACTCTGTCTTTCATTGCGACAGGTACACGCCTGGGGGTGCATGTGATATACCACTGGGAGTTTCCCAATAGCGCTACAGTGAAGTCCTGAAAGTTCTTTATTTCTGAAACATCTATCTGGACTGCGTGTACCTTAGGCCCCAATTTCAGCAGACCCAACTTGATGCTGTCAGGCAAACCCAGCAATGGTTTAACGTTGTGATTCACAACAGTTCAGCACGCGTGAAGTTTAGCTTAGCGGTGCCCAGAGATCTGATGATCTGAGCACCATAGGCCACCAGGTTCATTTTATTATGGTGGTCTATCTGTACTGTGGGGTCTAATTCTTGGACGTTACACTTTGCTCCAGAATCTATTTTGGCTGTGGGGGGTGCTGTGAAGCGCAGTTCCTGCATAGGTTAGATTGGCGCGAAATGGCGGCCATGACGCACACCTCTGCGTCCTTTCTCAATTCCCTGGTGCCCTTTTCAGACTGTTCGTTGAGCATGCAAATATTAATGGCAGTCTCTAAAGTGAGCCCTTTTTCCCGGAGTAGCTGTGCATGTACCTTGTCACTGCGTGTCCCACATACAATTCTGTCACGAATGAGCTCATCTGTGAGAACACCAAAATCGCACCTCTTTGCCATTAATGGCAGTGTGGATACATAGGACTGTATGGATTCAGCTCTCTTTTGATTTGTAGTGTTGAAAGTGTCCCTGTCCATGATTACATTCTTTACAAGCATGCAGATTTCTTCAAACTTCAGGATCAGGATGTCAGGATCCTCTCTGTCTTCCCATCAGCGTACATAAATGCATCCGATTTGTCCACAGCGTCAGTACCTGCGAGGTTCAGTATGCCTGGACTTTCTTGGACTTGGCAGCGGATGTGCCTGGACTTTCTTGGATTTGTCTGAGAGGCCTGCAATGGAGCAGACAAGTCTCTTTTGAATCGCAGCCAGTTGTCAGTCACATTTTCATCAAACACAAGTGGGTTTATTCTCCTCAGACCTTGAGCCATGTCAGGATCTCACTTCTGACACCATGTAAAAGTGTGTGTGGAACAAGGAGGACGACACTTTTGATGTTGTAACAATAGGTCTTTACGCCTCAGACTCTGGTAACAAACTGAACTGCAGTCACCAGACAGGAAGTGAAACCCACACAACCTCTGACCTCACTACTGGTGAAACAGACGGGGCTTCAGACATGATTTGCATAAATCGCGGCATTACAGGCATGTATGGCTGTCTTCCGGGATCTCTAAAAAAAGTCGGCAACCGTGATGTAGTCAGTGTACAGACCCTCCCACATGACCCATTCCATTAGGTACATAATACTCTGCTCCTCAGCTTCCAGCTGTCAGTTACTATGGTAGCCATCTTTTTTGGATAGGCAAATAGTTTTTTAAAAATCAGTTAATTCATTTAATCCAGGTGAGTGACAGCTGGAAGCTCAGGAGCGGATTAAATTGTACCTAATGGAATGGGTGATGTTGGAGGATCTGAGTGTACAGTAATGGCCCCTACAAGTGCCCCCCTGATCCAGAGCCCAACACAGACGTAACAAAGGGCTGATTACATCACAGCATTGTCACCAGCCCCAGATCCTGTCTAAGTCCAGGGTGTACCCTTCTGCCACCAATATCTGACCCTGATGTTAGGATGTGACCCTTCTGACACATTACAGAGGGTCAGAAGTGGTGGCTGCTGTATTGTCCTGTGTCACATCATCTCTACACACCGGAAGGAAAATCAAATATTTTTTCATGTCTTTATTAAAATTGTAAAATATTATGTATTTATTGAGAAACGTTTATGATCCGACAGAGACGTCGCATTAATCATACCCTCCATTTACATCAGCATTATCCGTACAACTCTACTCTTCATATACTTACATTTCACAGAGCTGCATTGCGCATAGCGGCTGCGTGTCCGTATATTCTATCCACAAAAAGCGCCGCTGTGTAATGTTTTGATTCGCTTGCAGCCTTTTCATTATTTGTGGATCACCGTCGCCTTTCAAGTACCTATTAGTTGGCCTATAAATTGATCGGACAACCCCCATTTTGTTTAACATGATTCTTAATCTTCGGAAGTTCTTTGGAGCAGGTCTTAATTCTCTCTGACAACGCCAGCGATAAGGTATGAGGAGAGAGGAGTTAATGAGCAGCGTCTATATTTAGCCGCGTGTAGGATGGTGGCTGGAGATGCCGCGTGAAGTACGCTCAGAAGCTTTTAGTAAGTGTGAGATCAAGACGGCAAATAGCTTTTCATCAAAGCCGCCCTGCTGAGAGACACATGGCGTCTGCGGGGGGCTCAGCGGGGCCATTAATAAGGTTCAGAAAACTGAAAAACATCCGTTCATCAGCAACAATATCTACCATAAAGTGTAGGACCGATTGGGGACCGGCAACAGGGAACGAATAATAGCAGATGCCTTTTATTCAGGAAGATCAGAATTTGATGATTGTGATTACATCTTATAGAGATTCTAAGATCTACAGCTATCAAGGTTTACAATAAATGC
>WWET01007473.1:36405-47476 GCA_011038615.1 Limnodynastes dumerilii
CTCTCTCTCTCTCTCTGTATCCTACTCTCTCTCATTACAATCTAATCAAAAAAAGAAACTCTTGTATATAGAAAATACTAAAGTCTTAGCTAGAGATGAACGGTTTGGATTTAACTCCGGAGTTAAATCTGGCAGATTAAAATTTTGGGGCTCGAAGCCGAAACAAGGCAGGGTTCAGATCTCCCCGCCAAACTTGGATTCCAAATCGGGCCAAAACGCCATTTTTCCCGGAAACTTCGGATCTCGCGGTTTTGCATTCTGCAGCATAAAATCTTTCGTCATTTGTCAGCCCTTTTAGGATTGTAGAGTTCAGGAGCGCGGCTCCCGCGTGTTTGTGAGGGTTTATAAGGCGCTCCCTCGTAAGCCACTGAGGATAGGAGATTGGTGGTGAAAGAACGTTGTGTGCTGTAGCTACAGAGACTGATGCCTCTATCCACTGTAGTGGGGCAGTGATATTGCTCTGCTGTTATTAAATACGAACCCAGCAGCCCTTATCAGGGCTCACTTTTTTAATTTTAAAAATATAATTACACAGTACACTGTATTTATTTGCAAGAAGCCATTACACTAATTCAGTGTAGTCTGAGGCTAGCAATTATTTTAAACAGAATATTTAGTGTAACTGCTGACTACTCATTACACACTCTAACAACAGTTAATTGTGCAACTCCATTTTTCCTTTATTGTGGTTGTGGGAAATTTTTATACATATATTAGTGTGAATTCTATTGGACAGTACACACTATAATATCAATATATCCAGTTGGCACCATATTAGAGAACGTTTGTTAAAACTTGCTCTAGTTGTATTCTGTCCATGTTCTTGGTATGGGGTCATTTTGCCAAAACTTTTCTACTGGTATCATTAAAAAGCCACGTTTTGTACTTAATTACAATCTTGTGTGCGATCCTTCCATCCCTATTAGACGCACTAAAATATCATTATATCCATTCTGTCCCTGTTTTTGGTACTGAGCCATTTTGCCAACACTTTGCCACTGGTGTTATTAAAAAGCCACGTTTGGGATTTATTTAAATTCTTGTGAGTGATCCTTTCAATATCTATTAGTCACACAGTATTTTATTTTTAACCTTAATCAATCTGTATTGTTTACAGTTGCTTCTACACACCATTATAACTGCTTTTTATCTGCACTTTAAAAAAAAAAAAAAAAAAAGGACCATTTCAAAAAATGATCAGTTGTGAAACCTGGTTAAAGTATCTTATTTCATCAAATTCCATAATGGACCAGTCTACACAACAGGTGTATCCCAATACTAGTGGTGGAACTGTCAGTCCTCCTAATAGTTTCTCAAACTTTACTACTAGCAAAAGTTTAATAAGAAAGCATAAGAGACGTCACTCTTAAAGCCCAAACTTGTTATCAACATTTCGTAAAAACCGCTTCGTAAAACTTCACAACAAAGACTGAGCTGAAACGTGATTGCAGACAAATATCACAGTGCCAACATACCATGCACTACATGTAGTGGAAAGGAAAGGTTTAGACCATGGCTGTTATTTGCGGTTGCTGGTCCTGCTAGTGTTGTCACACGCTCTAGAATGCCCAATGCAAAGGCTGTTTTCAAACAAAGCAATGTATCTGTCACCTATAAATCTGGGAAATCTGTAACCAAAAAGAAAAGTAAGGGAAAAAGAAAAGATTGTGGCTTCTCAAATCTCACAAATTAATGAGGAGAGTGTAAGATTGTCTACAAAAGGTGTGTGTGAGTCAGACACTTGTGATTCAGATGACACTGTCATCTTAGAGAAGCCTTCTTCCACCATTTCTGATCCGTCTTCCACCGTTTCTGATCCGTCTTCCACCGTTTCTGATCCTTCTTCCACCATTTCTGATCCGTCTTCCACCATTTCTGATCCTTAAGGATGCTATCGTGGTAGTAGAAAATCAGCAACAGGTTGAGGAGACACTTTGTGTATCTGACATTAATGAGGATGATGTTGATGATGGTGTTGGAAAAGTGGAGGATGATGTTGTTTGTGGCAAAGACAGTCTTATGATCAGCATATTGTCATGTCTGGACAAAGCACCAAAAAATATTGGAAATATTTTTACCCAAATCCTGTCAACAGTTGTCAAGGCTTTAGTGCCATTTGTAGTGCCAAAGTCAGTAAAGGCAAGGGCATAAAACATCTAGGCATGTCCAATACGTCCAATCTCCCTCACCAATACCTTCATCATCAACATCCTCATTAGGGATGGGTAGTCCCGCATTGCAATTGATTGGATGAATTAACTCCCTTGAGGAAGCCATGAGTAAAAGATTTGGTGCTGCTGCTTGGGGTGATTCCTTATCACAGAAGGGGACCAAGAAGTCTATCTGTTTCAAACAACAATTGTCTGTGGAACAAGCTTTTGCTAGAGTATGACAGCTGCCATCCTGTGGCAAAGCACATAAGTGAAGCCATGACAGCTATGTTAACGGTAGATTTACATCCTATATCTGCAATTAATACACCCGGTTTTATAAGTTGAAAACATGTGCCCACGCTACCAAATTTAATCACAATTCTACTTTTCCAGAACAGAAATTCCTGAACTATATCATGAGGTAAAAAGAAAAGTGATTTGGTGTCTACAAATAACCATTGTACCGACTATTCATATAACGACAGACAAGTGGTTCTGGTTGTGGTCAAATGAAAGATTACATGACTGTGACAGCACACTGGGTAAGAGAATCACCTTTATCAGCAGCATCAGTTGTGCAAAGCCAGGTCATTCACAGGCAGGCTATGCTTTGCATCATCGGTTTCATGAAGAAGCATATCAGTGTTAATATTTTGTATTTCGTATTGGCAAATTTGACCATATACCTTGTTTTGCACACACAATCAACTTGGTGGTGCAGCATTTCTTAAAAAATGACAGATTAGTGCAGGAGATGCTTTGTGTGTCACGTAAAATCAACGGCCATTTCCGACATTTGGCCACCACCTTCCGAACTTTGCATGAGCTGCAAGAAAAGTTCCATTTGCCATCACACCAACTGAAGCAAGAGGTAGTAAATAGGTGGAATTCCACACTCTATATGCTGCAGCAACTGGAGGAACAACAGCAATCTATAAAGATGTACACCTCAAGTCATGACATAGGGAGAGAGGGATGTTACCTGACTGCATTACACTGGAGATTAATCTCTGTTATGTAAGATACTAACACCCTTTTAAATTAACGCCTATGAAGTCATTTCACATTCTGTCAGCATCAGTCAGATCATCCCCTTAATTAAGCTGCTGGAGACGAAGCTGGACATTCTGAAGGAGGAGATTATGGTTAGTGAAACAGGAAAGTATGTTGGACTTGTCGATCAAGTTTTGAACTGTCTTCGGCAGGACACTAGGGTTAGACAGATTTTGAAAAAATGACCACTATATTTTGGCAACCATGCTAGGGTTAAGTGCTATGTCAGGTCATTTTTTTCCGATGACACAGATCTTAGAAGATGTAAAGAGCTACTTGTGAGTAACTTGTCAGATCACGTTGCACATAACACGTCACTTACTTCAGCTTCTCCAGGACATTCTACTGCCAGGAAACAACTGTCATTTTCAAACACAAGCACTGGTGATGGAGAGTCATCACTGTGCACCACAGCCAGAGATTATGATATCTGGTCTGGCTAAAAAGACGTGGCCACATATACTGATAACACTAACATGAGTCAATCACATAATGTAAGCATCAATAGAATGGTGGAGGATTACATGAATGATCCTCTACAAATTAGCATCTCAAACATTCCATTTCAATATGGGAGGAAAAAGGTAAATTTGGAAACTCTGTACTTAAGCTGCCCTACTCTCTAGCGTGTACTCGGAAAGAGTATTTAATGCAGTTGGGAACCTTGTGAGCGATCAGCATTGGAGAATAAACCCCAAAAATGTAGTGAATGATGTTCATTAAAATGAACTATTTGTCCTGTCTGGATTAACACATCAGCCCCAAATGTCGATCAGAGACTCTCATGGTGGATTCCAGTGCGGAGGAGCTTATATTGTGTTAGTATGATATAAACAACAGACATGAGGGTCATAATGAGGAGGATAACAACTCTAATAAAGATATTTAGCAGTGTTAGTCTTCATTCCATCACAGTTTATTGCAGGGGAGTCATATTTTATCTGTTGCAAACAGTATTAGAGTTGAGAGGTGATGTTTCCTATCCCAAGTCTAAATAACGGAATAATAGTAAAGCTGGTCAGTATCTGTGTACAATAATCAATTAAGAGATATATCCCAGCATGCAAAGAATTCAATTTACTTGACTCCCCCTGAAATCTGCAAGGTTTAGCCCAGGAGTGACTTTCCTTCCTCTCTTATTTTCTTATGTCTGAATCTGGCCCAAGATTGACAAGTTAAGACAGGATTCTCCCCCCACTCCTCATCTGCTCCTCAGTCTTGGGTCTATCGCTCTTCTCTATCTATATCCACTAACATACTATCCAACACCCTTCCTCCACACTCTGGCACTATGGGCCTGATCCAGACCTATGCTCATGTGCGTAGTGTATTTACGCCAGTGTGCCTCCGATGCACTCCACTTGGCGCTCCCCTTGGTCGTACTTAGTTTTGGATTCTTACGCTGATCAAACCCCACCCTAACTTTCCTGATCGTAACCATGGGCGGCCGTAAGCTCATTGCGTAGTTACGACACTTAGCACGTCCATACTGTATGATTAAAATGCCTCACCCCGCCTTCGGTGCGTTTTTACAGATTTCGGATGGCAGACACGCCCCCTCGAGCGTTGTTATGAGGCTGGGATGCTCAAGGCCCGTGTGCTCAGAATTTCTGAGAGTAACATCTGCGTATGCGCAGTAAGTAAAAATGGCCATTTTTATGCTTATGACCAACGTAAAAACGCAGCCGAGCGTAGGTCTGGATCAGGCCCTATGTCCTCTTTCTGTCTCACAGTTGAAGAGGAAATATCTGCTTTATTCTCCTCTTCCTACACTACTACCTGTGCTCTAGATCCTGTACCCTCACAAATCAGTCGATGCCTATCCTTAACTACAATCTGCAATCTCTCTCTGAAAACTGGTATCTTCCCCTCTTTATTCAAATACGCTCTGATTACTCTAATTTAAAAAACTGACCCAAACTCTCAATCAAATGACTGGCCCATTTCCCAGCTTCCATGTCCTTCAAAGCTGCTTGAAAGACTTGCCTACACCCCTTACTCACCCTCTTTCCTTACACAATCTTCTGGATCCTCTTCAGTCAGGCTTTCATTCTCAACATTCCACTGAAACTGCACTGAGCAAAGTGGTCAATGATGTAATCACTGCTAAATCTATAGGCCACTCGATTCTCTTCCTAATCACCTGGATTTTTCTGCTGCTTGTGACACTGTTGACCACTCTCTTCTCATACAAATGTTACAATCAATAGGTATTCAGGACACAGCTCTTTCCTGGTTCACATCCTACCTCTCCAATTCCTCTTTCAGTGTCTACTTTTCTGGATCTACCTCTTCTGCCCTTCCGCTATCTGTTGGGGCACCTCAAGGCTCAGTCCTGGGTCCCTTGCTCTTCCCTATATACACCTCTTCCCTTGGACAACTAATAAAGTAATTTGGTTTTCAGTATCATCTCTATGCAGATGATACACAAATCTATCTATCCACCCCTGAACTATCACCAACCGTGCTGACTCGTGTAACTGAATGCCTTTCCGCCATTTCATCCTGGATGTCCTCCCGCCATCTTATACTTCATCTTTCCAAAAGAGAGTTATTAATAATTCCTCCTGCCAACAAGAGCCACCCACCCGGTCTCTCTACATCTACCCACCCGGTCTCTCTATCCCTACCCACCCGGTCTCTCTACATCTACCCACCCGGTCTCTCTACATCTACCCACCCGGTCTCTCTACATCTACCCACCCGGTCTCTCTACATCTACCCACCCGGTCTCTCTACATCTACCCACCCGGTCTCTCTACATCTACCCACCCGGTCTCTCTACATCTACCCACCCGGTCTCTCTACATCTACCCACCCGGTCTCTCTACATCTACCCACCCGGTCTCTCTACATCTACCCACCCGGTCTCTCTACATCTACCCACCCGGTCTCTCTACATCTACCCACCCGGTCTCTCTACATCTACCCACCCGGTCTCTCTACATCTACCCACCCGGTCTCTCTACATCTACCCACCCGGTCTCTCTACATCTACCCACCCGGTCTCTCTACATCTACCCACCCGGTCTCTCTACATCTACCCACCCGGTCTCTCTACATCTACCCACCCGGTCTCTCTACATCTACCCACCCGGTCTCTCTACATCTACCCACCCGGTCTCTCTACATCTACCCACCCGGTCTCTCTACATCTACCCACCCGGTCTCTCTACATCTACCCACCCGGTCTCTCTACATCTACCCACCCGGTCTCTCTACATCTACCCACCCGGTCTCTCTACATCTACCCACCCGGTCTCTCTACATCTACCCACCCGGTCTCTCTACATCTACCCACCCGGTCTCTCTACATCTACCCACCCGGTCTCTCTACATCTACCCACCCGGTCTCTCTACATCTACCCACCCGGTCTCTCTACATCTACCCACCCGGTCTCTCTACATCTACCCACCCGGTCTCTCTACATCTACCCACCCGGTCTCTCTACATCTACCCACCCGGTCTCTCTACATCTACCCACCCGGTCTCTCTACATCTACCCACCCGGTCTCTCTACATCTACCCACCCGGTCTCTCTACATCTACCCACCCGGTCTCTCTACATCTACCCACCCGGTCTCTCTACATCTACCCACCCGGTCTCTCTACATCTACCCACCCGGTCTCTCTACATCTACCCACCCGGTCTCTCTACATCTACCCACCCGGTCTCTCTACATCTACCCACCCGGTCTCTCTACATCTACCCACCCGGTCTCTCTACATCTACCCACCCGGTCTCTCTACATCTACCCACCCGGTCTCTCTACATCTACCCACCCGGTCTCTCTACATCTACCCACCCGGTCTCTCTACATCTACCCACCCGGTCTCTCTACATCTACCCACCCGGTCTCTCTACATCTACCCACCCGGTCTCTCTACATCTACCCACCCGGTCTCTCTACATCTACCCACCCGGTCTCTCTACATCTACCCACCCGGTCTCTCTACATCTACCCACCCGGTCTCTCTACATCTACCCACCCGGTCTCTCTACATCTACCCACCCGGTCTCTCTACATCTACCCACCCGGTCTCTCTACATCTACCCACCCGGTCTCTCTACATCTACCCACCCGGTCTCTCTACATCTACCCACCCGGTCTCTCTACATCTACCCACCCGGTCTCTCTACATCTACCCACCCGGTCTCTCTACATCTACCCACCCGGTCTCTCTACATCTACCCACCCGGTCTCTCTACATCTACCCACCCGGTCTCTCTACATCTACCCACCCGGTCTCTCTACATCTACCCACCCGGTCTCTCTACATCTACCCACCCGGTCTCTCTACATCTACCCACCCGGTCTCTCTACATCTACCCACCCGGTCTCTCTACATCTACCCACCCGGTCTCTCTACATCTACCCACCCGGTCTCTCTACATCTACCCACCCGGTCTCTCTACATCTACCCACCCGGTCTCTCTACATCTACCCACCCGGTCTCTCTACATCTACCCACCCGGTCTCTCTACATCTACCCACCCGGTCTCTCTACATCTACCCACCCGGTCTCTCTACATCTACCCACCCGGTCTCTCTACATCTACCCACCCGGTCTCTCTACATCTACCCACCCGGTCTCTCTACATCTACCCACCCGGTCTCTCTACATCTACCCACCCGGTCTCTCTACATCTACCCACCCGGTCTCTCTACATCTACCCACCCGGTCTCTCTACATCTACCCACCCGGTCTCTCTACATCTACCCACCCGGTCTCTCTACATCTACCCACCCGGTCTCTCTACATCTACCCACCCGGTCTCTCTACATCTACCCACCCGGTCTCTCTACATCTACCCACCCGGTCTCTCTACATCTACCCACCCGGTCTCTCTACATCTACCCACCCGGTCTCTCTACATCTACCCACCCGGTCTCTCTACATCTACCCACCCGGTCTCTCTACATCTACCCACCCGGTCTCTCTACATCTACCCACCCGGTCTCTCTACATCTACCCACCCGGTCTCTCTACATCTACCCACCCGGTCTCTCTACATCTACCCACCCGGTCTCTCTACATCTACCCACCCGGTCTCTCTACATCTACCCACCCGGTCTCTCTACATCTACCCACCCGGTCTCTCTACATCTACCCACCCGGTCTCTCTACATCTACCCACCCGGTCTCTCTACATCTACCCACCCGGTCTCTCTACATCTACCCACCCGGTCTCTCTACATCTACCCACCCGGTCTCTCTACATCTACCCACCCGGTCTCTCTACATCTACCCACCCGGTCTCTCTACATCTACCCACCCGGTCTCTCTACATCTACCCACCCGGTCTCTCTACATCTACCCACCCGGTCTCTCTACATCTACCCACCCGGTCTCTCTACATCTACCCACCCGGTCTCTCTACATCTACCCACCCGGTCTCTCTACATCTACCCACCCGGTCTCTCTACATCTACCCACCCGGTCTCTCTACATCTACCCACCCGGTCTCTCTACATCTACCCACCCGGTCTCTCTACATCTACCCACCCGGTCTCTCTACATCTACCCACCCGGTCTCTCTACATCTACCCACCCGGTCTCTCTACATCTACCCACCCGGTCTCTCTACATCTACCCACCCGGTCTCTCTACATCTACCCACCCGGTCTCTCTACATCTACCCACCCGGTCTCTCTACATCTACCCACCCGGTCTCTCTACATCTACCCACCCGGTCTCTCTACATCTACCCACCCGGTCTCTCTACATCTACCCACCCGGTCTCTCTACATCTACCCACCCGGTCTCTCTACATCTACCCACCCGGTCTCTCTACATCTACCCACCCGGTCTCTCTACATCTACCCACCCGGTCTCTCTACATCTACCCACCCGGTCTCTCTACATCTACCCACCCGGTCTCTCTACATCTACCCACCCGGTCTCTCTACATCTACCCACCCGGTCTCTCTACATCTACCCACCCGGTCTCTCTACATCTACCCACCCGGTCTCTCTACATCTACCCACCCGGTCTCTCTACATCTACCCACCCGGTCTCTCTACATCTACCCACCCGGTCTCTCTACATCTACCCACCCGGTCTCTCTACATCTACCCACCCGGTCTCTCTACATCTACCCACCCGGTCTCTCTACATCTACCCACCCGGTCTCTCTACATCTACCCACCCGGTCTCTCTACATCTACCCACCCGGTCTCTCTACATCTACCCACCCGGTCTCTCTACATCTACCCACCCGGTCTCTCTACATCTACCCACCCGGTCTCTCTACATCTACCCACCCGGTCTCTCTACATCTACCCACCCGGTCTCTCTACATCTACCCACCCGGTCTCTCTACATCTACCCACCCGGTCTCTCTACATCTACCCACCCGGTCTCTCTACATCTACCCACCCGGTCTCTCTACATCTACCCACCCGGTCTCTCTACATCTACCCACCCGGTCTCTCTACATCTACCCACCCGGTCTCTCTACATCTACCCACCCGGTCTCTCTACATCTACCCACCCGGTCTCTCTACATCTACCCACCCGGTCTCTCTACATCTACCCACCCGGTCTCTCTACATCTACCCACCCGGTCTCTCTACATCTACCCACCCGGTCTCTCTACATCTACCCACCCGGTCTCTCTACATCTACCCACCCGGTCTCTCTACATCTACCCACCCGGTCTCTCTACATCTACCCACCCGGTCTCTCTACATCTACCCACCCGGTCTCTCTACATCTACCCACCCGGTCTCTCTACATCTACCCACCCGGTCTCTCTACATCTACCCACCCGGTCTCTCTACGAGTCAGCACGGCACTGGACTGGAGTCAGCACGGCACTGGACTGGAGTCAGCAAGGCACAGGACTGGTGTCAGCAAGGCACTGGACTGGAGTCAGCAAGGCACAGGACTGGAGTCAGCAAGGCACAGGACTGGAGTCAGCAATGCACAGGACTGGAGTCAGCAAGACACAGGACTGGAGTCAGCAAGGCACCGGACTGGAGTCAGCAATGCACAGGACTGGAGTCAGCAAGACACAGGACTGGAGTCAGCAAGACACATGACTGGAGTCAGCAAGGCATCGGACTGGAGTCAGCAAGGCACCGGACTGGAGTCAGATAGGCACAGGACTGGAGTCAGCAGAACCGCAGGAGAACCAGGCATCTAGGAGACTAGTTGTTCTGGCACTGAATGACAGAACTAGCAGCGTTTAAATAGGGTACCCTGTGCGCCTATTGGCTAGAGGACTGCAGTGGATGTCAATCATTGGTGGAGCGGCAGCACGTGACCCAGGCAAGATGGCGGCACCCATGGACCGGTGCGCCGCTGTGTTTGGCGCCAGAGTCCACATGGAGGACGCCGCAGCAGGATTGGTGAGTAGAGAGAGAGGCCTCCGACAGGGAACAGCACCAGCACGCCGGGAGGGAGATGCCGACGGGGAGCCAGGGAGCAGGTAAGCGCGGCGTCTGCCGCAGTATGTGTTAGTGCAATGCCCTTCTTATTGGACGCACACAATATATAATCTCCCCTCTACAATCTATATTGAGTGAGTACATCAGTGGATTTATTAAGCATTATTCTAACAGGCAACTCCAACACAACTCTATTGTCTTTGGGCTGGATCCAGACCTTGTTAAGTGCTTGAACTTAGTTACACCTGGGTTAAACCATGTTGATTTAAGGGGAGTCATATTTCATCTGCTGCAAACAGTATTAGAGTTGAGAGGTGATGTTTCCTATCCCGAATCTAAATAACAGTGTGATAGTAAAGCTGGTCAGTATCTGTGTGCAGTAAGCAATTCAAAGATATATCCCTGCATGCAAAGAATACAATTACCTTGACTCCCCCTGAAATCAACATGGTTTAGCCCAGGAGTAACT
>WWET01007474.1:36014-50983 GCA_011038615.1 Limnodynastes dumerilii
CGAGAATATACGGTACGTCCGTCTATGGAAGACGGACGTAGGTCTGGATCTGTCAACAGGAGAAGATTAACCAAGCTGCAAGAAAAGACTAGAAGACATCTGAAAAAGAACATTTGAAGGCTTCCCAAGATGCGGACATCAAATGGTGAGTGTAAAAGTATTTTTTTATATTTAAACACAATACATCGCGCACACTTCCCTTACATTAGGAGAGATGACCAGCGAAGGTAAGTGCACTCATGTTGGGGACATTGTTAGTTAGGAAAACATATTTTTTACATGCATACTTTATTTTAACAATGTAGGGGTTAATGTATGTCTTGCGTTTTTTTTTTTTTTACACTGTACACGCAGCCTTGCATGATTACAACTGTAACCATGTTGTGCTGATAGAATTACAAGGGTCACCTTTGCTGAGCTGATCCTTTCCATCAATACAGCATGGCTACAGCTTGCAGCCATGCAGCACTTAGGTTTTTACACACACAAAAACACATGTCTGTTATACGGACATGTGTTTTTGGTGGTCGCGATCGGCTCAAAAAATGAAATCGCACCGCTCTGGCTGCGATTTAATTTTTTGTGATTTAAAGGCGATTTCACCGCGATTCGGTGAAATCGTCTTTAATGAATTACAAACTTTATATGTTTGTAATGGAAAAAAGTTGGGATCGCGAATTTTACAAACACAATTACAAAAACAATCAAATCGTGTGATTTGGAGCTTAATGTATCTACTTTGGCTATTTTTAAGCTCCAAATCACGCGATTTAGCCCAAATCGAGTTTAATGAATGAGGCCCCAAGAATTTCTTGGTTTTTCTTGGTTAGTTACATAGGGCCTGATCCAGACCTACGCTCAGGAGTGTTTTTACGCTGATCGTAAGTGTAAAAACGGCCATTTGCGCCACTCACTGAAGTTTTAACACTGATAACCTTTATTTAATTCTACTTCAAAAAATTGTAAGCAATATCATTATTTCAAATACAAACTCATGAAAAAAACAAATTATTAATAAAGAGAGAACAATTTGAATAAATTATCTCTGTACATTGTCCATATCCTAGCATTGAGGCCAGATCTGAGTGTTTGTGACGTCATAACTGTTGTCCTCTGTTGTCATTTTGAGGCAGTGAAAAAACTCAGAGTTCTATAACTCACCTGGAGTGTAAAGGCGAATTTCTCTGCATGTGCTAGAGAGCGATATTTAACAAATTATTATTGAGGTTTCTTTTGAGAACCATATACCTACTTTCTGTATATTTATAGAAAACAGGCCGTAAATTTAAACGGTAAGTAAAAGTTTAAATTATTAATTTAAAATTCCAAGCTTTGAATGTCAATTACAATATCTTTCTATTTATACAATGTATTAAAATTTGGATCAATCATCATTAAAATATTAGTTTTATAATGCCACCACGTCTTATGAAATAGCTTCAAGTGACTGTAGGATAAAATGTCCGCTAGTCATGTCTGTGTGTATGAGTTCTTTACCAAACAGAACTGGCAGAATAATTCATAATATCCTACACCGTAACATAATTATAACATTAAGTAGCCCTTTACTATTATAGTAGTGTAAAGAAATAAGACAGATTAATAATTGTCATATACAGTATGGATGAAAATGTAAATATTAATCCATTTCTAAGTGTGAAATCAGAATATTAAAGGAAAGCACATTAAACACTTGTTTATGAATAAATGGTGATATTATACATTACTTATGCACACAATTATGTTTTAATGAAAAAATATATATTTTTAATCCTGTAAATAAGACACACGAGTGGACATTTAATATAACAGATATTTAATGGCAAAAACTTCCATTGTGTCTGTATTTGTGATATTTAGGGTTTTGTAGATTTTCTGGTTAGGGAAGATTATCAGACTAAATGAATATTGTCAGTAGGGAATTATTACCACTCCAACCTTATAAATATGTTCAATTACAGCACGATCATAGAAGCTTGAAGGTTTCCTCTCAGCTTCATATAACCTGGCCCTATATTTATGTTATGTAATAGAAAATGTGATATTTATTTATTCATTTATTTATTTATGTAAATTTAATGTGTTACCCTTTTGAAATTTTACCTAAGAATGAAATTGTCCATCTAGTGTTTTATATTATAAATAGTGTGATGATTTGTTTACAGTTATCGCTGTGTCTATCGAACAGAGCTGCTATATTTTACATTTCCATGTTCTGTTTGTGGTTTATTTTTGCTTTCTGTGCTCGCTCCCATTCTGAACATGCGCAGAGCTGATTTCCACCTAAATAATAGCTCTGGATCAGGTCCATTATGTCACCATCTCATATATAACACTTTGAGTCTCATTTGATTCATACTGTGGATAATTCTATCACAATGACTGCAACTTTAGATGAAACATTTGTAGAAATGTATTACACCTACTAATACCCACATTATGCTTCTTTAGGTTTCTTCTTGAGTAAAACTCATGGAGACTAAAAAAAGAAAATACACCAAGGCGATATCAGCAGCCAGTATGGAAGAAAACACCAGAGGAGATAAAGAGAGATCTCCAAAAAGAAAAAAATATTCAGACTCAACAACATCAGAAATATGGCTGCCACATCTTGGACTAACTACAACAGAAAAGAAAATCTTAGATGGGAAGGACTGGCTGGATAACGTCATCATAGATGCCTGTCAGGGAATATTACAGGCACAATTTGATGTGGATGGACTGCAGCCTATAACAGATGGTCACTATTATGGCTACGAACCAGTGACATCACCATCTGTACAGATACATTTTGATGATGAGAGATCCCATTGTTTTACATCTTGCTGCATAAAAGGAAAAGTTTTTATAGCAGATAGTTATATGCCCACAAAACTGTCAAAGACAGCAAGACAACAAATTGAAGACATCTACGGTCAGCTTGTAAAAAAACCATTAAAAAAGCTGATAATATTAAAAGTAGACCAACAGACAAACAGCTACGATTGTGGGGCATTTGCTATTGCCAACGCAGTTGAGATGTTAAGTAAGAATGGAGATCCTAGGCGTAAATATGACCACCGAAAAATGAGACGCCATATAAAGACATGTCTAAAAAGAGGGTATTTCACCCCATTTCCCAAAAGCTGCTAAAAATGCAATAAAATCCATCTACAGCACAATAATGAATAGTAAATAATTATTCACTAAATAATTACTGACTAAAATGTATCTAGAATGTTTTTATATAACATTTTTGTATCTTGTATTTATTGCTTGGAAATTGATTTTATATATATATTTATACTTACAAAGTGAAATATTCTGTGTAATGTATTATTCGGACATCCCTGCACTGATTAGGATGAAAGCAATGTAAGGTGATTAAGTCGGATTCTGGCAGGTTTTAAGGGGGTCGGTGTTTCGATCGGACCTCACGTTGGTATATGCTGGACAAAACCTTGACTCCGGGAGCCTGTTTTAGGCCTTTCACTGGATGGATTTGGCAAATCGCAGATAGCAGTGGCAGTTATCGGTTCACTGACTGGTAACATTCAATATACTCACATATATACATATACACACACACACAAAAACACACATACACACACACACACACACATATATATATATATATATATATATATATACACACACACATACACAAAAAAACATTTTTATACACACACATATACAGACACACAAATAAAGAAACACATACACACACATACACATATATATTAGTCGTCCTTTCACTGGATGGATTTGGGTGACATTGCATGCCAATTTAGGATGGACTGTCCTGATTTGTAGACAACAAATGGGCAGGGACTTATGGAAAAGATGCTGTGGTTTGAACTTATACTGCCAGTTGTGGGCAGAGTGTGGTCAGAAAGGGCGGGATTATTTTAAATGATGGATTTTGAAGAAAATTTGAAACAGTGCTAACACTGGATCCCTTAACACATACATAGGGGTTGGGGTCCTAGTCAAACACTGGTGTACACTTAGGCGTGGATGGATTTGGATGATATCACATGGTGATTTTGCAGTGATTTAGGCGGGGCCTATGGAAAAGAGATTGTAGTTTGATCAAATAAGGTCTGTTGTGGGGAGATCTTGGTCAGAAATTATTTTGAATAAAATTAAATGTAATTAAATGACATTATTAACAGACTATACATATTATTCAGCTGCTAATTATTTTTTAAATGTTGATATCCAACAAATTAAAATACACTATATGGACAACGTATTCAGACACCTGACCATTACACTAACAGGGACTGTAATGTAATGTATCTTGTATTTATTGCTTGGAAATTGATTTTATATATATATTTATACTTATAAAGTTAAATATTCTGTGTAATGTATTATTCGGACATCCCTGCACTGATTAGGATGAAAGCAATGTAAGGTGATTAAGTCGGATTCTGGCAGGTTTTAAGGGGGTCGGTGTTTCAATGGGACCTCACGTTGGTGTATGCTGGACAAAACCTTGACTCCGGGAGCCTGTTTTAGGCCTTCCACTGGATGGATTTGGCAAATCGCAGAGAGCAGTGGCAGTTATCGGTTTACTGACTGGTAACATTCAATATACTCACATATATACATATACACACACACACAAAAACACACACACACACATATATATATATATACACATACACACACATATACATACACAAAAAAAAACATTTTTACATTTTTATACACACATATACAGACACACAAATAAAGAAACACATACACACATACACACAAATAACATTTTTATACACACACACATATACAGACACACAAATAAAGAAACACATACACATATATAGTAGTGGTCCTTCCACTGGATGGATTTGGGTGACATTGCATGCCAATTTAGGATGGACTGTCCTGATTTGTGGAAAACAAATGGTGGGGGATTTATGGAAAAGATGCTGTGGTTTGAACTAATACTGCCAGTTGTGGGCGGAGTGTGGTCAGAAAGGGCGGGGTTATTTTAAATGATGGATTTTGAAGAAAATTTGAAACAATGCTAACACTGGATCCCTTAACACATACATAGGGGTTGGGGTCCTAGTCAAACACTGGTGTACACTTAGGCGTGGATGGATTTGGATGATATCACATGGTGATTTTGCAGTGATTTAGGCGGGGCCTATGGAAAAGAGATTGTAGTTTGATCAAATAAGGTCTGTTGTGGGGAGATCTTGGTCAGAAATTATTTTGAATAACATTAAATGTAATTAAATTACATTATTAACAAACTATACATATTATTCAGCTGCTAATTATTTTTAAAATATTGATATCCAACTCATTAATATACACTATATGGACAAAGTATTCAGACACCTGACATTACACTAACAGTACTGTAATGTAATACATATACTGTAATATGGAGTCGGTCTTCCATTTGCAGATATAACAGCTTCCACTCTTCTTGGAACACTTTCCACAATCTTTTGGAGTGTTTCTGTGGAAATTTGTCCCCAGTCATTCTGTAGAGCATTTATGAGGTCAGGCCCTGATGTTGGATGAGAAGGGCTTGCTCACAATCTCTGTTCCAGTTCATCCCAAAGGTGCTCCATGGGGTTGAGGCCAGGGCTCTGTGCGGCCAATCAAGTTGTTCCACATTAAACTCATCAAACCCAGATTCACCCATCTGACTGCCAAATACAGAAGTGTGATTCATCACTCCACAGAACACGTTTCCAATGACCCACAGTCCAGTGTCGGTGTGATTTACACAACTCCATCCGATGCTTGGCATTGAACTTGGTGATGTGAGGTTTGCAGCTGCTCAGCCATAGAAACCCATTCCATTGCGCTGCACAGTTTTTGTTGTGACATTAATGTCAGTTCGGGCCAGTTCAGTAAATGAAGTTGGTAAATCTTCAGTTGGTAACTATTATGCACCATGCGCCTTACCAGTTGTTGATCCTGCTCTGTTATTATACGTGGTCATCCGCTTCGTGGCTGAGTTGTTCCTTAACGCTTCCTCTTTCTATTAATGTCACTTACAATTGACCGTGGCATATCCAGCATGGATGTAATTTCATGAACTATCTTATTGGAAAGGTGGCATCTTATCACAGTTTCACACTTGAAGTCACTTCAGAATGACCTATTTTATATTACAAATGTTTGCAAATTGAGAATAAATAGATAGGTTCCTGATTTTATACACCTGCGGCAACGGGTCTGCTTGAAACCCCAGAATGAAATACTTAACAGGTGTAGCCAAATACTTTTGTCCATATAATATATATATATGTAGCCAAATACTTTTGTCCATATGATATAAACATATATATATATAATTATTATTATTTATATTATTGTTATATTTCTAGTCTACTATATTATATTGTGATATTTGTTTACAGAGTTGTTTCATGTGTACCCCTGCATAAATGTTTTCTTCCTATTGTTATATATTCAAATTCTTATTAATGTAACTAATAATTTCTATTAGGGAAATTATTATAGACAAATCAATAAGTTTTGTTGTTCTGGCTTGTAACACTTAGGGCTGCGGGTTTTGAAAAGTGGAGATGTTGTCTATAACAACCAATCAGATTCTAACTCTTACTTTCTTTTTACATATGTCAACTAAAATCTGATTGGTTGCTATGGGCAACATCTCCAGTTTTCCAGACTCGCAGATTAGTAAATCTGTCCCTAACTGTTTAAATTTATCACCACGGTTAAAGCTAATGTGAAGCGCTTTGCACGGATAAAGGGCTGCACTATGTGGTCAGTGAAGTGTGTCAAATTGTCCAGCATTATAACACTTACCAATAAATGATAAATGTTTTATACAAATGGAGATTATGTGGCCCCTGTTGCTGATATAGGACATTTATGTATCTTAAACAAGCTAAGATTGATGCCTTTCACTCACAGCAACCAACATACATACGAAATAACGACATGGACCACTTTATTGCATTTTAAAAGGGGGCATAGGTTTATATAAATGAAATATTTGTAATTATTAATTGTTATGAATTCTTTTTATATCTTGACTATATAATTTAGGGTTGAGACAAGGTGGCCATAGCAGATGTGTGTCACCTCAGGATTCTTAAAGGACAAACTGATTGTCAACAAAGGCACCTCCCTCCTCCTCCCAACCCCGTTCCCCCGGCCCCACTCTTTCAAATGTGCGCACCTCATCATCTGGAGGAGGCAGACCAAGGCCCCTGTAGCGTGTCGGGCAACCTGGCGTAATTGAAAGGGTGCGCCTCTGCTTGCAGATATTTCTCCCCAAATCTTTTTTGAGCCAAACTCAAATGGTGACACAACACCTCTACCGCACCCCTATGCCCCATCTGAAAAGAAAGTCCACATATTAATCAACATCCTAAACCATAGGGAGGGAGGGAAAACAAACTTCAAAGAGACAGACTCCACCCATAACAACATCTTTTATAACCTCTGTCATCTGACCTAACCCCCCCATAACCTAACCCACCCATCAACAACAACAAATAATAGCTTCTAGAACTTTCACCCTCATCCCTATTGTTTGCTATAAGTGAATGTACAGCTGATGGGGTAGATCCAGAACTACGTTTGCTGTAAGTTTATTCGCGTAGCGAATTTTTGTGTGAAAATTCTATACACTCCCATAGGCACACCCCTTGAATGTACATATTTTGTCAAGATACGCTTTCCAAACCCTACCTTAACTGTTTCCAATGTAACCATAGTAATACACACACGTACGTATGGGCAACACGAATTTACGCAGCTAAGCACTCCCATACTGTACACTTTAAATACAAACCCCGCCTACTTAACATAATTCAGACGTATTTTGTACTAACCTAAAATTGGCACGCCCACACGTAAGTATTTACGTGACACATACGTGAATGGCCCATATGTTCAAAATTACGCTATGCTTCTGAGCGTATTTTCTATGGTGCGCATGCGCAGTACTTACCAAAAGGCGATTTAACGTCCCCGCCACGTGTAAATTCGCTCACAAGCATTGTTCTGGATCTGGGCCGATGTATGTTGCAAGGCTAAGAGTGAATGAAGCTTTGCCTAGAGTGTCCAGACCTAGCACAGGACCTGGATACAGCCTGTTACATACAAAACTGTACTGGCCAAAACGTTATAGGTGGATGGTGTACAATTTCCTGCTTGTATGGCCTGACTTACCATAATGTACACATAGGGCCTGATCCAGACCTACGCATGAGAGCGGAGCGTATTATCGCTCCAGCGTAAAAACTTTCACTCCCACGACACTCCCCTTACCCTTACCTCCGTACGCTGGCTGAACCCTACCTTAACTTTTCCCAGCGTCGGTATGAATTTTCGTAGCGATGCGCTTATCGTACTGGACTAAGCACGCACATACTGTACAATTTAAATGGCTCCCCCCGCCTACATTCCCTAACTCCAGCGTCCGTACTAACTTCGTAACGTAAATACGCCCCGTCGTCGGAAAAAACGCAAAGATTACGGACGCCTGAATCGCCGTTACGAAAAGGTCTTTGGAACGACCGGAAGTTGTCACTCTGCACATGCGCAGTGCATTTTTTCTGCCGAATTTACGCTTACGACCAGCGTACGATCGCTTGCGAGCGTAGGTCTGGATCAGGCCCATATTCAGAGATTGAAAATAAGAATTTAAAGTTACACCTGGGCTAAACCATGTTGATTTCAGGGGAGTCACATTTCATTTGTTGCAACAGTATTAAAGTTAAAAGGTGATGTTTCCCAGCTCAAATCTAATTAGCAGTTGAAAAGTGAAGCTGATCCGGTATCTGTGTGCAATAAGTAAAAGCAAAGCATTCTCCCTGCATGCATAGAATAAAATTAACTTGACTCCCCCTGAAATCAACATGGTTTTGCCCAGGTGTAACTTTAAGTTCTTATTTTCAGCCTCTGAATCAGACCCATAATGACCACAAAACCTTGGCTATGCTTCTCTGTTTCATTTCCTACCACACAAATGTGAGTGCCAGGCTTCCTTTACAGTAGTCACAGATTAGATTTTTGTGTTTAGTGAAATCCAGACTAGTATGTGGATAAGATTATTACACTAATGACAGATAGGTGCACGTGTACAAACAGCAAAAGCTGTATTCTGTGTCTTGTCATTGTCACTGCCAGGGATGGAACATGACATAGCATAACTCCATTACAATATTTAGAGGTGGACCTAATGATGCTGGTTCTCTATACAGAGCTCCTCATATAAGCATGCCCTGGTCTCTCAGCATACATAAAACAGCAGTGCAAGGGACATTTATCTGGCCCCCAGTGCTTCCATACTGGGGCTCATATTGGGTATTTGCCCTGGGCACCATTGGCCCTAGTTACGCCACTGTTTTAATGGAACCTGGGTTGAATAACTTATATATGGGTTGAATAACATATTGCAGCGGGGGATGGGGGGGACGATGACAGGGGAAAGGGGTTCATTTTTGTAAATGTTTTTTTAATGTGTGGTTTTTTTGTTTTTTAAACTTATTTTTTTTTTTCCAACCTCAAGTGAGCTGCTCCTTACACTTACACTATCCCAGGGATGGTGGATGCGTGGGACCTGTTAGCCAGCCACAGGACTGCACTGGGCGTAATATTTAAATTAGAAAAACGTCCCTTTTCTTATTTAGATGTACTTTCCACAGGCGCAGGATGGTCGGTCACAGTTGTGCCCGTCTTTCTGTGCGCAGATTGGTCCTCTACTGTTTCTGACGTCACCTGTAGTATAAAAACAGTGCCCCCTAGTGACCTGATCGTCATAAGAAGAAGCCGCAATGGAGTAAGGAAGATCTTCTTCTTCGTGTCAACTGTTAAATCACCGCTAGAAATCGTTCTTAATGAACGAGGCCCTTAATGTCCCATATGAAGCCGTAGTCTTCTCCACCCTGTTTAAATGATTAGCTTGATCCCATTATCTTATGAGGGAGGAACGGAAGACATGAGTGACGGATAACTGGTAGCTGGTATCCAATTGAAATTCAGTTGAGATATTGTTCCAGATAGAGGGTAAAAAGGTGAATTGTGATTTTAAATGTAAAAAAACAAGTCCATTATAGGAAAATAGAGGAAAGGAAAAATGATTATCCCCTTTACTTTAGTATAGACAATTTTGGAAGCCAATAAATATTCATAACAATATGAATACCCACAATGTGCCAATCCATTTCAGCAACTCTCACAATTGTGACCCATCACTCCTCACCTTTGTGTGCATCAAAAAGGTCATCAAACCATGGAGAGGAGGGGACTACATTTCCATCATCTCTATAGAAGAGACAAAATAGATCTACATCATGGACACCCTCTACCCCAATGGTTTAAACCTAGACTTTGACTTGGCTACCTTCTTATTTAAATGAAAGTATCTATCCAATTAGTCCACACTGTAAATATCCTGATATACATATATGTCATTGCATTAAGCACGCTTAGCACCACATAATATTGCAGTATGCTTTGAAATCATTGCATATCTGCAAATAGCCTTTTTGCAATATCTCTATGTGTAAAAAATCAATGGATTATGTACCACTTTAATCATATGCACACCGAAGTACTACAGATTTTCCCACATTAACCTTTTACACGCATAGAGAACAGGTGGCTAATTTGCATATGTATGAGCATGCCCCTTTTATTCCCGCCTGATGCGCGCTGATAAAACCTCCTTGTGCTGTCATCATACTGCAACGAGTGTCCACTCCAAAAATCTCCCTGAAGAAGCCTTTTTCAAGGTGAAACGCGTAGGCGACATATTCAACACTGCAGAATTATTCCTAGATCTTCCCCGCTGACATCTCATCACCGAACGGGACTCCGGACATTAGTTATACTCGCTACACAGCCAGGAGCACCGCAAGAGAAACGGTGCTTTTTTTACGGATAGGACACTCAGGACCAGGACTGTTGCCATAAGTGCCGACAGTACACAGCGCAAAAAGCGCAATCAGATATCGGGCCACATAACTCTCTGGATACTACCAACAAACTGTGCCCTTCTCCCTGCAAACCACAATTGTGGCGGGCATCTCCCCGCAAATTTTTTCCCCACAGCAAATATCATTTTCATTTTTTCTTGTTTTTTCTGTTTTTCCAGATTTTTCCAGATTTTTTTCTATTTCACACAGTGTGTTTAATAAATTAATTTTAATCATATATTATTGTATGCACTATTTGTTACATAGAGCTGTATTGTCTGGCACACCAAGGATATTCTTCACTGTTCATTCTGAAAAAAAAAGTCTGGGCTGTGTCTAGGGCTTTACCTGCAAGTATCATGATTGCATTTTGAACTGTTTTTCTATATTGATGCCTGGCAGCTGATTCCATTACCCCCATGGGTCTCATTTACTTTTATCGGTCACATGTTGATGTCCTTGTATATCACTTTGTACATCACTCGTTGGAAATTGATGTTCGTCTAATCAAGTACTGTGAATTACTGCATATAGTGCCAACTTTTTGAATAATAAACAGAGATTTTTTTAGGAAAACTCTTGTTTTGGGAGTGCTGGCTTTCCATAGTGAATAGACTTGTTATACTAGATGAAAGTGTGCCTATCACAATCCTGGCTTTTGTCTGTGAAAAAAAACTTCTAAGATAATTAGAATTATTTCAAAGAAAACATGTATAATTGTTTCCTTCATTCATGCCAACTGGCATCAAACTGTTAAATAAAAATATGAATTTTGCCTCTATTCTCTAATGTTCTTTCATGGTGTCTCCACCCCTGATTCCCAAGTGGACTTGTCTCAAAATAAAGGCTTGTAAACCTTTAGGGTTACCATTGTGAGTTTTGAGAAAATGTCTCGCCACTGTGGTGAGTGGTTTACATCTTTCTGTCTCTTTTGGAGTTTCTGATGTTGCCTACATGTTCAAGCAACCTCGTTTTAAAGGGTGTAGTGGTCATCCCTATGTAATGTTTGCCACATGGGCATGTTAAATTGTATACCACTCCTATGGTGTTACAGTTATAAAAGCCTTCCAGAATCTATTCTTTGTTGTAATAATCCTTAATTTTTTTTTATAGGTTTTAACATATTGGCAATCTTTGCCCTTGCCACAGGAAAAGCAGCCTTTAGGCAGAACTGAGCCTCCATAGATGCTTATTTGATCTAACATTATGCACGTTTCTTGATAAAGTATTGACACATTAAAACTTTTTGTGTTTTTTTTTTTAAGTCTATATCGGTGGGTTGTCTTTGTGTTTTAAACATAGGTAATTTAACTGTATATAAATGCCCCTTTTTCTCACATTGATATATCAGTTTATACCAGTTATAGCAGTAACTGTAGACTTCCAATCCTATTTAAATTTCCGTCACTGTTTATGGTTTCTTTTCCTATAAAAATTGTATTTATTCATTATTAAATAAATATTAGTATTAATATTAATTACTGATTAAAACAAGGTGTTAGAATCATTATTCATTTACTTATTCATCTTAAAAACATCTTAACATTTTTCATAATCATTAACCTCGTATTCAGATTTCATTGACAGCCTAATCGCATTTGATAAGGAGTATTTTTTAATTCTATAGTCACTGCCTCCCGTGTTATGGTATGTGCTCTTAATTCATGTCATGTCATGTTTATTACTGGGCACACTGCATGAAAAATTAAGGTAAAAGTAAAGTGAATAATTGTTCATTAATACAGGTTATTTATTAAATGTTTATGTTTGTAAGGAGCTTTTAAATGAACAAATCAATTATTTTCTATACTATGTCAATCTATATTAAAGAACGTTTGGTACTTATTCTAATACAATCTAGACTTTAAAAAGCTTTCACAAGTTTGGAACAGATGCCATGAATTCAACAAGTAGCATGAAAGAATTATTCCTACACTTTGTGGAAACAGTTTTATGTTTTCTCTCTTCATTTCTGTTTACAAACGCTGTCAACATGTTCAGGGTCAATTCTAGGTGTTCTGCGCCCACCTGCAAACTTTACATTTGTGCCCAGCTGTTTAACAATTTACCAGATTATAGTGTCCATGTAAGTGTCATAAAACATAATCTTGTAACCACAAAAAGAAAGCAAATCATAGTCAGTACTTTACAATACAAACAGTGTCCTAGTCTCCACTATACAATTCCTACTTCACCTAAACACTGCCACACGATACAGACTATATCTTAGTGACAGCCATACTATACAGACATTATCCTAGTGACCGCTATCAGAGGCGGAACTAGCGAGTTGTGGGCCCAGGTGCAAAAAAATGTTTTGACCCTGATTCTATTCCAGGTAAACCGGTGGGGAGCTTCGGCAGTGCGGTGATGACTGCTGTAGGCCCTTGTATCAGCATAGGCCCCGGTGCCACTGCACCTGTTGCACCAATGGTAGTTTCGCCCCTGACCGCTATACCATACAGGCATTATCCTAGTGACCACTATACCATACAGACATTATCCTAGTGACCGCTATACCATACAGACATTATCCTAGTGACCACTATACCATACAGACACTTTGATCAGATCCAGAACAACGCTTCTGTGCGAAATTTCACCTGGCGGACACATAAAATCGCAATTTTGCACGTACTGCGCATGCGCACGACAGATGATACACTACGTAACGTAACTCTGAGCGTATGGGCCATTTCCGTATTGTTTATGTAAATTTGCATGTGTGGGCGTGCCAATTTTACGTGAGCCAAAAGTACGCCTAAATTACGCAATGTAGGCACGGGGTTTTCATTTAAATTGTACAGTATGGGCGCGCTTAGCTGCATAAGGCTGCGTTGCCCATCCAGATGTGTGCAGACGAGAGCGGTTACGCGGCCAAAAGTTAAGGTAGGGATTGAAAAGCTAAAGTTGATCAAAGTACGTACATTCAGGGGGTGTGCCTATGGGAGTATATAGAAGGTACGCACGCGTAAATACGCTACGCTAGTAAACGGATTGCAAGCGGAGTTCTGGATCTACCCCATTATCCTAGTGACCGCTATACCATACAGACATTATTCTAGTGACCTAATAAAGAAAAAGTGATGATAAGGAACAGCGCTGGGATTTGAGTGTGAATAATGCAAACCATTAATTGCCTCAATGCATATAAATAATTGCCTCAATGCATATAAATAATTGCCTTAATGCATATAAGTAAAAAAATACAAAGTTAATAAAAAGTCAATTTGAAATTGAGCAGCGGGATACAGAATGTCCTATTAAGTCCAAACAGTTCTCAGGGTGGGATTTAATTAGAACTCCAAACGGAGGTAGGTATCAGGAAATAAAAGAAAAAACACAGAAGTCTCTAACAGCCTGTGGGGACAGCTAAACCACGGGCAGCAGGGGCAAGCTGGAGGCAAATCGGGAACGGAGAACGGGAGTCATCCGGCACGCTATGATGGAAGTCTGCGGTAACTGGCAGCGGAAGTCTTCAATCAGGCACCTGGCGGTTCACTAATCACTTGACGCGTTTCAGACTTGTGTCCTTTCTCAAAAATTATTCTAGTGACCGCTATACCATAGAGGCATTATCCTAGTGACCGATATACCATACAGGCATTATCCTAATGACTGTTATATCATACAGGCCTCCTTGTGTCATAAAAACAGAAAACAATGTAAATACCTAATCTTGTGTGGGATTATGTATTTACATTGTACAGTAGGAGTTTGGCTAATCCCTTATTAGGGACCAAAGTTCGTAATTTACTGCCACAACGGATTAAGCACTAAAATGTGTATCAGATCCAATATCAATATTTATAAAAATAGCTGACATAGACTGCAGCTATACACTGCTACCCAGAAAGAGAAAGAAGGAAAAAACAATAGTATACTGTAGTGTATATATAGCGCTGTATTGTAAAACATATAATATTCTTACATGTAACATTCTAATGTAAAAGCTGTATAGTGCTGTGTTATTACTATAAGAATAGGGTAATTTAATGATTGAAAATCTCCTCTGTTTACACTCACATTAGCCCTGATGCATTATTTTAGGAGGATGTGCAA